>JAOXJP010020498.1:0-17315 GCA_025762735.1 Platanus orientalis | reverse complement strand
GTAAAGAGGGACATAGCAGCTAGTAATTTAACAGCAGATAAGGCTTTAAACAGAGCGGAATGGCAGAACTGGATTTGTGTAGCCGACCCCAAATAGTTGGGATAAGGCTGTTTGTTGTTGTTGTGGGCAAACATAAAACTAGCCGACCCCTCTTCAACTGCTTCATTCCACCACTCTTTCACCTTGTCAATAAATCTTAGAACTTCCAGCCACATAAGTTCAAACCGAAAAGGCTGCGGAGATGAAGACTGGCATATAGGACGGAGGAGAATTGGAGTATGATCTGATCCTGAGTTCGGCAGAGCTTCTTAAATAGGCATCGGATCCTCAAACATCTAGTCCTCAGTGAAAAGAAATTTATCCAACCGATTGCTAACCTGCAAACCATGATTTCCAATCCAAGTGAACTGAGCACCATTCAGAGGCAGGTCCACCAAGGTAAGCTCCCGAATAAAATCATTAAACCGTTTCATGTGGTTCGACATTCTGTATGAACCCAACCTTTCCCCTGGATATCTCATCGCATTAAAATCTCATCCTACACACCATGACACTTTCCACTTTAGACGAGCCTTACATAAGTCTTCTCTTAACATCCCAAACGCAACGTGATCACAAGGCCCATAAACACTAGTAAATGCCCAAATAGAATCAGTCTCCTTGTCTCTGCATAACACAGAAACCGAATACTCCCCAATGTTATACTCTAGCACCTTAATCCTACTACAGTTCCAAGCAACCAGAATGCCTCCTGCGCTTCCTATTCCCGGTTTATGACCAAAATCAAATTCCCTGCTCCCCCAAAGATCATGTGAAATTTTCGTATCAATGCATTGCACTTGCGTCTCCTGAAGAGTAACCAAATACACTTTCCATCTTTTCAGCAGATCCCTCACACCCCATCTTTTCTCCTCCCTCCCTAACCCCCTAACATTCCAAGAGCAAATTAATGGCTTTGTTATCATAAACATCAGGTCTTGTTACTTCCCTACGACCCCTCCTCCTGCTTCGCCCCCTTCACTCAGCTCCCGACACATGTTCTCCCTGAATCGTTATCTTCCCCCTATAATTATCCTCCTAACTCCAATCTAAGTCTCTTCATCCATCCCTACCTCCTTACCTTCCACTGCAGCTTTCCCCTTCCCTTCATGATCTTGAATCACTTTTTTGGTGCTTGGCCCCTCTTTCTCTCGTATAACTATCCCTTGCTAAACTTGACATCCCATAGAAGTGTTGTCAACAACATCCTTTGCTTACTTTCTCCTCTATTCATAGTCAATTCTAGAACCTTTAGTTGGCAGACCTTTAGTGATCGATCCTCCCTCAAGCCCTAGCCCCTTTCGATTGTGGTTGTATACTTTCTTCATCGTCGGTCGAAGTCTGCCTACTCCACTAGCAGTCGCCTCCCTATGATAATCCTTTCCTACCATATGACGGCCATTGTCGTCACTTGCTGTCTGCCAAGATCCATTCCTCCGATACGCCTTATCCTGGATTTTCTCCTCCCCTTGTCGCCGTCTGGATCGATTTAGAGCTCTAGAGCCCTATCGCTAGGAAATTATGGGGAGTGGCCTTTCCCTTTCGATTTATATGGGCCCTTTATAACATGGACTTTAAACTTCTCTATCGATGGGCTCATAACAGGGTACTCATGGTTACAAAGCCCATATTTATTAGCCAACTCCAGTGGCCCAAAGTAGCTGGGCCTCATGTAACTGGGCCTGTGCTCTCTCAACTTGAACCGTCTGTCTGAGTTATAGATGGGTTGAACTACTGGTTTCCTGGCTTGCCCAGGATCCAGTTCGGCCCTTACTTCATCCCTAGCCGCCCGCTGATTTCCCCTTTCCCATGCCCTAACCGTCTTCTACATCTCACGATCTCCCTTTGACAGCGAGATGCGATTTTCAAATTTCGAATTGCACCCTTCCCTCTCTTCCCACCTTTCACTTCTCCCTCCCCCTCCAACTTCGTTGCTATTAAATCTCTACCGTCCCTTTCGCCGATTATCCCCGCCACCCAAATTTGCAATCGGAATCGCAAATGGCAGTTCCGGCCTCCAGATCTACACCTTGAACACTACCAGACCATCCTGAACCCACATGTACTCCGGCGCTAATCTAGGGTCCCTATTTTACTAGTGCTTTTTTTTTCTTCTTGTGCAAGACCTTGGATAAAGAAACATGAATAATACCTGAAACCCACAATCAACCCTTCTCACTTCAACCCTACAACCTGCGGCCCTATAATCTCTTCTTGTTTTTTAGTTTTATTTTCCCCTAGAAAAATCCCAAGCCCAACCTCCCTAGACCCTACAACAGCCCCTACTCTTTTTCTCTATTGTTAACCTCAAGAAGACATCTAAAGAAACTTTGCCGAATCTAAAACCTTGGAGCTCTGATGTAGTAGCAATGCCGTGGATGGAGAAGACATATCTCCTTTGGAAGCCTAAGCCAAGATCTAAAGGAGTTGTCAAGAAGACAGCTTGCAGTCCCACTTGATTAAGAGGAGTTTTATTTATGTTTTTTGGATTTTTTAAGGGAAATTTAATGTAATAAGGCTTTAAAAGACAAGCAAGGGGGTTACGTGCAATTTCTTAGAGTTTAGGAGTTTTTTTAAAGTTATTTTATGAATAAAACAGTGCAGGCTGTACAGCCATTACTCTAGGGGTATTTTAGCCATTTGGTGTTATTTTATTAATTGGGGGTTTTAAATAGGCCAATCAGCCATATCATTGTAGACCATGGATTTTGGAATGGAAGGGACTTTGAAGCTCACAGTTGGAGCGTAGTTCCTCTCTTCTCAAATCTCTCACTCAAGGTGAGTTTTCTCTCTTCTTCTTTATTTATTTTTCTTTCTTCTTCTCTAATCTCTTGATCTTTCTTCTTCTTCTTTTTCTTCCCCTTCTTTCTTGCTCTTCAAATTCTTCTTGTTGTTTTCCATTAAATCCAGCTATTTCTTGGATTCTTGATTCAAAATTCCACCTTTCTTGAACCAAAATTTTCTACACATCAGGAAACCTATCAAACCCCATCCAAGAACCCACCTATTCCAGCCAACCACTTCTTTCTCCCTCTTTATTCTTGCTTTCTTTTCTTAGTTCTTGATTTTTTTTTCTTTTTCTTTTCTTTAATTCAAGAATATTATCTTGTTTTCTTGAATTGATTTCTTAAATTATTTTCTTGCTTTTAATTCAATTTTCCTACTTTATTGAATTCAAGATTTGTGTTCTTGATTTTCTTTAATTATTTTCTTGAGTTGATTTCTTTCAAGTTTACATTTTTCTTTAATTCAAGAATCATTATTTTGGGCTTCTTTAAATTATTATTGGCATTCCCATCATACTTCCATCTTGAAGGACCCTCATCCTTTGGTATCCTACATCAAGCTCCTCACTATTTTCCCTTACCTGAATCAAGATTACCTCGTCAATAAGATTTCTTTGGCCTTGGGATGCCTTATCCCCTCTAATAAATTCTTCTTATTAAAAAAAGAAGAAAGATTACCTTGTCCTGCACCTTTGCAGCAACCCCAAACCATCAGTCCTTTGCTGTCTTAATTACCAAACACAAAATCCCCATCAAACTGTACCTGCGATTCCCTCAGAATCCAGCCCATAACCTTCCCTGTTACTACCCTGTTTTACCTCAAAAACTGACTAGGTTAAGCCCATTCACCCCACCATATACCTACTGTTTTCCCCAGAACAACCCCCCCCCCATCGGCCCCATAAGATACCCTCTGTCAGTGACCTAAAATCAGCCCAACAAACAAGCTCTTTGTGACCCTACTTCTTTCTTCAACCCCTATTCCCTCTCCTAGTCAGCACCATATTAATACATATTCAACTCACTGATGTGGTCAGAATCTGTTTTCCACCACAGCCTAGTTTAACCAGATTTTACAGCCACCATTAAACATCACATGTCCTTTATTCTTTGGCTTAGAATTGACCCTATTGCTAGACCTAAGCAGCATACTGTTTTGTATAACTAGCCCTACCCAAGAGGTCTACTTCAGAAGAATGAGAACTCCTAATCCTCCATACTGTTTTTGAGAGTGTTGCTTTCTTGTTTAATTGTTGTTTTTTCTCATATAGAAGTTGTGTGCACCCTACATTTGTGGGAGACTACTGCCTTTCCTAGGCCCTCCCACATCATCTACTTTCAACTAATTTCTTCCATTCACACCCACTTAAGATATTCCATTTTTTCGCTTACTCTTAACTACTTTCCCTTCTTCAGAAATGCTATTAATTTGCTCCTTTATATTGATTTCCTCCGTTCTCTTCAAACACTTCACCTTACATTCTTCCTTCACAAGCTCCTCCTTACTCCACTATTTAATAGATTTTTTTAAAAGCTTTTATTTTCATGCCAAAAACGTAGCTTGCTATTCCCAAAATCTGGAAGGAATCTCACCACATCTGAACCTCATCTTTGAAAGATTCTACCTCCAACCACATGAGCTCAAATCTGAACAGAGATGACCCATTGCTTCTTTCTTCATGCTTCAGGAGAAAGGGGATGTGGTATGAAGTCGGCTTCAGGAGAGCTAGTTGCTAAGCCTAGTTGAAATGGTCCTCCCAACTGACTGAATCCAAGAATCTATCCATCCTACTCATCATCAGAATGTCTTGATAATCAGACCAACTTTTAGCAACTCCCGAGCCAGATTTAATGCAATATAGAAAGATTTAAGTGCAAAAAATTTCCTTTTTTACTAAAGACTCCAATGTGACTATCCCTAATCCCATTAGAAGGCCTAGACAACTCCAACTTGTCTAATAATCTAAGACAAATATCCCACTTCCAATCAATCAAATTTCTTCTCAGATGGATATGCTAAGCCCCCCACCCCACCCCACCCTCATGGTCAAAACAGATTGCCACCAGACCATGACTATTGTTGACTAATTGATGAGGCAGCTCTTCAATGGTTGGAGAAGTACAAGTCTTTATGGAAGCCTAAGATCAAAAACATGGGAGCAAGAAAGAAGACATGATGTTGTCCATCATTTTAGTCTTTAAATTTTATGTTTTTGTATTATGTTTTAGTGGTTTTAGTAGTGGATTTAATGTAATAAGGCCATTTGAGCAAAGTTAGAAAGTTGGTAGGGAGTTAAAATTAGTTTAGAATAAGTTTAGGAGTGTTTTTATATTTTTCAAAAAAAATTTAGATTTTTTTAGGGCTTATTTAGGCTGTCCGTACAATGGAGGGGTATTTTGGTCAAATTTTGTTTTTTAAATTATAAATAGATCATAAAGACCTCTTGTACGACTAGTTGAAAAATCATGAATTGAAGTTGTTTTTGAAGCCCACAGCTGGTTATCCTCCAACTCTCGTGGTTTATGTGAGTTCTTCATCTTCTTCTTGTTCTTTCTTTTTCTTATCTCTTCTCTAATCTCTTTTCTCTTATTTTTATTTATTCTTGAATTTTTTTAAAAGATTTATGCAGATAATTCTTTATTATCTCTTTTAATCTTTTTTTCCTACCTTCTTCCATAATTTACTTTTGTACTCTTTTCTTGGTTCTTGATTTCAGATTTCTTCTGGTTGTCTTGATTTTTATACGATGTTTGTAGTTTATCCCTAATTGTTGTGGGATCCTTTTAAAAAGGGGTATCCTACATCAGAGGCATTACTACCCGAAAAAGCATTTATCATAGAAATCTTTAATTACCAACACGATTTGTAAAATGCAAGTGTAAATCCCAGGCCAGAGGATGATTGTCTAGTTAGATCTGTCGCTACATCTGAATATGAGACTGTTGCATATGGAAGAAATCTCATGGAGACAAAAATCCAGAGTGGCTTGGCTAAAAGAAGGATACAAGAACACTAAATTTTTTCATCGGATTGCTTCCATGAGAAAATCCTCCAATTGCATTAGTAAATTAAGGGTGAATGGAGCTTGGGTAGATGATTCGGGTCTGATCAGAGATCATATTGAACAGTACTATTAGCATCTTTATTCGGAGCCTTTCTTGTCTCGGCCAGAGATTGATGGTGTGGATTTTGACCGCATCCTCGAGGATCATCAAAGGTGGTTGGAACGCCTTTTTTCGGAAGATGAAGTGAAGAATGCCTTGAATAGCCTGAATGATGACAAGGCTTGATGGTTTCCCCATTAGAGTTCTTAAAATTTTGTTGGGATGTGATAGGCAAGGAGGCCATGACTGCTTTGATAGCGTTTCAAGAAAGGGACTAGTGGTGCCGGAGCCTTAATGCCACTTTTATTACTCTCATTCCTAAGAAGACGGGTGCTTCAGAGATTAAGGATTTTTGGCCCATCATTTTGGTGAGTTGTCTCTACAAAATTTTGTCAAAGACTCTAGCCTTTCGTCTCCAAAACTTCCTCCCAAAGATCATCTCGAAATCCCAAAAACACTTTTGTTTTGGGAAGGCAAATCTCTGACTACGCCTTATTGGCTAATGAATGCGTGGATGCTAGATTAAAAGAGGGGACCCCAAGCCTTGTCTGCAAAATTGACTTGGAGAAAGCCTATGATCACGTGAGTTGGGGATATTTAGATTGGGTTTTGCATCATATGGGTTTCGGTGTCAAATGGAGAAATTAGATGAAAATTTGCATCTCCACTCTCGTATTCCATTCTTGTGAACGGATCGTTGAAAGGTTTTTTCAAAAGTACCAGAGGTTTGAGGCAAGCCGATCCCCTTTCGCCTTATCTATTCATCATTGTGATGGAGATCCTTAGCAGGATGATTGCCAAAGCGGATTCTCTGGGGATGCTAAAAGGTTTTTGTTTGGTGGGCGATTCCTCCATCCCTTTTATTCAGTTTGCGGATGATTCTCTGTTTATGTTAAATGCGGATCCTGAATCACTTAAAGTGCTGCGGAATATCCTTCTTATTTTTTAGGCGGTAACAGGTCTAAAGGGAACTTACATAAATCCACTTTGAGCCCAGTTGGAAGTGTCCCCAATTTGGGAGAGTTGGCGTCTCTTATTGGTTGCCAGACTTCTCCCTTGCCTATCTCTTACTTGGGCTTGCCTCTCGGCGCCAAATCCTCCTCCAAAGCTATCTGGGATCTAGTGTTGGAAAGAGTTGGTTGGAAATTGTCTTTGTGGAAGGGTAGGTTGCTCTCTAAGGGTGGTAGACTAGTGTTGCTCAAGAATGTTCTATCCTGTATCCCAATTTATTTTCTTTCCATGTTCTCCATTCCAACTTCGGTAGCTGCTCAAATTAAAAGACTACAGCGGAACTTCTTGTGGAATTCAAATCATGATCATAGAAAAATATGTTGGATTAGTTGGAAGAAGATTTGCCATCTTATAGGCCATGGGGGTCTTGATGTGAGACCAATCAGGGGTACTAACAGATTTTTGCTCAGTAAATGGTTATGGAGGTTCAGGTTTGAGAGGGAGTCTCTGTGGAGACGGGTGGTCGCCCCAAAATATGGGGAATATCATAATGGTTGGCTGTCTCGCTCTCCCTAAGGCGCTTCAGGTTGCAGGGTTTGGAAGGGCATTTGTGTAGGCAAGAATCAGTTGTCTCGTTTTATTTGCTTCAAGGTCAACGGAGGGGATAAAGTGGCTTTCTTGCACGATCCTTGGTGTTCTAATTCTCCCCTTGCTTGTTTGTTTCCTTAGTGCTACAACCTGGCAGTTTGTAAGCAAGGTTCCATCCGTGACCATATGATCCGATCTAGAGTCTTCTGTTCTTGGAATCTTCACCTTAGAAGGAATATGAATGACTGAGAAGTGGAGAAATGGGAAGGCTTCTTGAGCTCTTGGATGGTCATGCTTAGGGGATGCTGAGGAAGATGATGCTTGGTTGTGGACCCCCTTGACCCTAAGAAGGGATTCTCAGTCAAATCTTGTATGACTGCCTATTATTTGCCCTCTTCTCCCATTTTCCTCTCTGGGTTGATCTGGGATTCGCTTTTGCCCACCAAAGTTTCTTTTTTCCTATGGGAGCTATGGTGGGATCAGGTCCCCACAATTGACAACCCGATTCGTAGGGGTCTTACGCTCCCAAATTGTTGTATCATGTGCAGAGCGGATGGGGAGTTAGCCAATCATCTTTTCCTTCATTGTTCGTTGGCCTCCTCGGTGTGGTCTTTTTTCTTCCCCCGCTTGGGCATAGTGTGGGTGCAGCTTGCTTTGATGAGACAACTTTTTGAAAGCTGGATTGGCCAGTCTATCAAGCACCTGGGTCTCTTGGGTCAAGCGATGTGCCATCTTATTCCAGTGGCTATTTGTTGGGTTATCTGGGTGGAGCGCAATAGGTGTATTTTCGATGATTCTTTCCACTCTCTTTCCTTTTTGCTGAATTCTGTTCTTGCCCGGTGTTTCGACTGGTTGTCTGTCCCTTTTTCTGGGACTCTTCCTTCTTTTCACATATGATGGCTCTTTGATTGGGACAATTTTACCCATTAGTTTTTTTGTCGCTTCTCCTTTTCGCCTTCGGGCACTGTATTTGGGTTGGCATTGCTCATGCTACCCTCTTTTTTTCTGGTTTCAATGAATTACCTTACTATTCTAAGAAAAATCAATATAGGTTGTAGATATGCCTTTTTCAAATGAATATGCCATAACTTTGCCCCACCTGATTTTTGTACCACCCTTGATCTCTATAGCCATACTTAGCTACACTGACCTGCCTCTATAAGTGACTAAGTTTCTTTCCAAATCTCTACAACCATTTTCCCAATCGAGAATTGTTCATAGCCTGCATAGGACATGGTGAAGAGAGATAAGTAATAGATGGGAATGCTTGAAGGGACACTCCTTAGCAAGGTACTCTTACCATATTTGAATCAGTATCTACCATTGCTGGCATTGCTGCTAGAAAGTTTCCTGTCTACCCCTTTCAACATAGTATAAGGAAGGAGGAGGGAAGCTTGCCCCACCCTGCACCCAAGGATGTCTGCCAATCTCTCCACATTATTGACTTGCTTGATCCCCAAGAGCTTTCTCTTTTGCAGATTTATAATTGGACCTGATATTGCTTTAAACAAGAACAAGGTATATCATTTTCATTTCTTCATCTTCCACGTCTCACACACACACACACACACACACACACAGAGAACTGTCTGAAAATTGAATCAACTTTGGCTCAGTCTGGTTGCCATGTAAAGGTTTTCTCATGACAAAATTTTCTCAATAAATAATTTTTAAGCTATCTGGTTGCCATGAAAAGTTGGTTTTGTCATGTATTTCTCATGAATATTTTCTTTCCTTTTCTTGTGGGATTTTCTTTTCTATTCTTTTCTGGGCTAGGATTTTGAACAAATGAAGTTTGTACTGATGCATCAGAATGCAACCAAGGGGCTGACGCATCAGTGCCAAAAAGTTACACTTTTTTGGGGGTGCTTGTCACTTTTAAGTGCTGATGTGTCCACCCCCTGACGGCATTCTGATGCATCAGTACGAATTTCATTCGTTCCTAATCTTCTCCGTTCTTTTCTATACAATTCAAGGCAACCAGACTGGGCCTTTTTGGAAGGCCCTTTGCACTTATTTGGAATCCTTCTAACAAGCCTCTATTAGCAGCCTTTCCATGATCTTGTTTAGTGCCTCTGTGATTGTTATGAAATGGAAAAGAGAAAGCGGATTTACCTCAACCCTTGCTGTTATGGAAGAAACCGACTGGGAGCTATTCATTATGACTGAGAAATATGCCGTGTATATACAGATCGGGATCCATGATTGCCATTTCTTACCAAACCCACACCTCTGAAGGATGTAGTTCAAGAACTTCTAATTGACATGATCACACGCCTATTCCCTATCAACATGACAAACCACCTCTGCTGTTTCCAATCTGTTTATGGGCCTTATACCTTTGTTAGCAATCAAGGTTCCATTTAGAATCTGCCTGCCTTGAACAACAGCACACAGAGATGGGGATATAAAGCTGGCCATCATTCTATCCTCCTTGCCAATGTCTTTGCAAGTAACTTGTAGATTCTGCTGACGAGGTTAATGGGTCTAGAATCTTTTAGTTTTTCTTCATTATTCTTTTTTGGAAAAAGCAATGAATGTTGCATTTGAGCTTGTGTTAAAATCTCCTCAATGATAGAAGTCATCCATTACTAGCATTACATCATTCCCAGTTATAACCTTTATATATATATATATATATATATATATAAAATCATGGGGAGACCTTATAGACCCTGGGGCTTTGTCCTCTTTGAGGCTAAGGATCTCCTCAACCACTTCTTCCTTGGAGAACAATTTCTCCAACCACTCATTTTTGTCTTTAGGAATTGATTGGATGTTCATACCATATGATGAAAATTTTGCACTATTTGAGACTCCATGGAATTTTTGTTTTGGTAAATGAAATCAGCCACTCTAATTAGACAAACTGTTGACTATTCCCCTTATGTTTGCCATTTTTTGAGAGAAGCTGGTGTATTTGTTTCCCTTCTTTAGCCACTAGTATCGACTTCTGCTTCCAAGTAATTTCCGTCATTCAAATTTCAATATTCCACTCTTGTCTTCATCTAGCATTTTGATCATTCTTTGATAGAGTATGCAACTCTTCTTACCATCCAACTTTTTAATCTTTGTGAAGAACCTGCTATTTGAGGCCTCTATATGCTATGCACCTCTCTGTTCCACTTCACTGGAGCTTCTTTTAACTTCTTTGCAAACACTTTACCTGCAGTATCTTCAAAGTTAGAAGAGGCACACCAATTTTGAATTAAGTCCTTAAAATTTGTTACCTTGAACCACATCATTTCAAATATGAAGGGGGGTGGGTCCCTCGCCAGCTCTACATTCCTGAGGAGAATTGGTGCATTATTAGAAGTGGGTTTATGCATGGCAATCTGGATGAGATTCGTAAAGTGATCCTTTTACTAGCTTGTGAATAGGAATCGGTCTGCTCATTGACAATTTTGGTTGTTAGACTAAGTATATTTTGCTCCACTAAAGGGGAGTCAACCAAATCATGAGGTCTTATGAAGTCAGAATTTTTTTTGATGCCATCCAATTTCTTTTTTCTTCACTGGAAATCACGCTAACATTCCCCCCCCCCCCCGGTGCGGGGAACACTATGGCAGCAACCAGCCAATCCCTTATTACTGCATTCAACTCATCCCACAAGTTTTCCTCTGTGGATCTTTAGTAGGGCCATAACCCCTGAGAAAACCTATTCAAATGAGTCAGCAATGTTTCTGCACCTGATAGTTTCGGAGAAATTTTCAATCCTTTTGTCTAGCACCTGTATCACATCTGTCTGCCAGGATTCCCCCTGTGCTATCCACCACTGAATTATGAAGAAAGCTGAATAGTTGCCTACCCCACAGGTTCTTTGAAGCTGCTAACCATTACCATGCTGCTCAAGCATAGTTTCTTGTACCACCATTAAGTTCATCTTCCTGTTTTTAAGCATCTCCTTTACACATACCTTTTTCTTCCCCTACCTAGTCCTCTTACATTTCAACTCAATATTTTCAGCATCATCATATACAGTTTATAAATCATCTTTCTTTCCTCCTAATCCCCCTCTCCCTCACCCCATGTTTTATCTCTGTATTCCTTCTATCATAATTTATGGAGAATGGGTGATTTTGCATCTCTCTTCGTACACCCCTGTTTCTGATTTATTTTCTTAGGTGTGAGGCTTCTTTGTTTCTCCTTGGCCACAAATAGCTTATAGGCCTTCTCTTCTAGATCATCAAAAGACAGCCCTAAACCCTGGCTCAATCACATCAGCTTTCTCAAAATCCAACCTGAGTTTGAAGGGGTTGGAAGTTGAAGTAATGATTTTTTTCCCTTCTATTTCTTCTCCCCAAGAGATCCATTAATCTCATTTCTCCCTCTTCGGCACCACCCGAAATTTTGATTAAAGTTCTATTTTCCTCTCTGATTCCCTAGTTCCCCTTCCAAGTCACTGATCCCTGTTCTGATTTCCCACGGACCCAGACTTCCCCCTCCTCTGCTGCACCACTCTCAGGGGCCAGATGTGAGGAACAATTTGCAAAACTCCTGATTCAAAGCCCCTTCATCATCCCATGTTGTTCCCACTCACTGTACCCACAGTATGACCCCAACTGAAAGCTTTTCAATTTTTTCCTCGTTTGCTTCCAAAACACCCCTACAACAGCATGCTCTTCTGCTATCACCTTCTCATTCATTGTAGAATATGGATTGCCATCATTCATACTACTTGAACTCAGGAGTGACGAGATAATGCCTGAGTGGCTAACGCCTCTCCTTCAAACCCACCCCCCCTAAATTTCTTCTTCTAACACCCCTTTCTCCTTGTTGGCGGCAACATACTTCCTCCCTCTGGTAATTTTCTTGTCAATTATTCCAGTCCAGCTGGGTTATATTTGTCACTTGTTGGTTTTGGAGTCCTTGACATTTTTTGGGAATGTTGTTGAGCAAGAATATTGGGGGAAGCCTTTTGGATTAATCCATTGGAATTTTGGGTTGGGTCTTGATGGTTCTCTACCCAACCCATTAACCTACCTACTAGGGAGGATTCTGGATACTCGACTTGGATTTAGCCTACATTCGGAACCACAACCAGCTCTAGTAGGAACTGAAGCCTTGCTCTTGATCGGCTCTGGCTGATCAAGTAGCTTGTTTTGTAGTGATGGTCTGAATGCGTGGCGTATGTTGCACCACTTCAGCTGAGCACAGTTTTTCCCACTTTTTTTAAAAGGGTTAACGTGCGAGGGCAGGGCAGCCCAGCTGGCTGACTTGTTTTCCTCATGTTTCTCCACTTGCCATGTTTTTTTCTAGATCCGATTTGTCAGACACGGAGTTACGGTAGAAAGTCTTTTTTTTTGGGTGAGAGCTAAAAAGAATTTATTTAAAAAGGAATTGGAGATACAAGCGTCAACCATCACGCCATGGTTGACGGTCTTTCTGCTGCAACTATAACACATTGGTGAACATCGTTTGGTGTCTAGGTGTTCTCCGAAGATGCCACACCTCTGCCATTTCACTGTCTCCATCTTATATAATGGATGCTGGAATTTGGTCGGATGGTTTTACCATGATTCTCACTCCAATCAGTCCTTTGCGGCATCTACCTTCAAAAATTCACTGCATGCATTGACAATGGTTTGAAAAATGGGCCAGGATCCCAAAGATTCTGATTCAAGTTTCATTTTCTTTCTGAATGAATCCCTCACATTCTGCCCTTGGGACCAATCAGTTGAAGAGGAGGACCATCTGACCCTAACCCTAGTTCCATCTCTATGAGTTCTGGCAGCCTCAGACTTGGAGGAGAGTATAACTAAAAATAGATTGTTCACATCTTCATTCATTGTAGATTCTCAAGAGACATTTGGAACCATTTTATTTGAAGGATGAAAGTCTTATGGTTGATGCCTTCAAATTTTATGGATCTCCTATCCTGATGGAATGGTGGTTTTTTGATAACGCGAGGAAGGATCCTATGGGGGGACCTTAATTCATCGGAGTGTGTGGGAATTATGGAAGGAAAGGAACAAGTGGATATTTGAGAGTTTGAGAAGTGAATGGCATATGTTAGTGGGACTCTGTTACCCGTGATGTGGCATCATGGGTGGTTTTGTCTGATGAGTTCAAAGGAGTTCCTATTAAGGATGTTCTTAGGGAACTGCTCCTTATTTCTATAAGATCCAACAGGTGGTCTTCCTTGTATGTGTTGCTATGGGAGTCTGTGACTCTACTACTGTTGAAGCCTATGTTCTATTCCATGAATTGAAATTGCTAGGTCATAGGTGTGCATGGGTGTATTATTGAGGGTGATTCTTTGGCAGCCATTAGTTGGGGTTGGGGTCATAGATTGGGGCCTTGGCAATTATCTCCGTTTATCCATGAAATCATGGAGCTGGGACATGTTATGAAATCCTCTTTCATCCATGTTCCAAGGTGCAAAATGATGTGGATGATATGCTTGCCAAGTGGGGGTCAGGGCTTCCTTTTATATTTAAAGGAAATGGGGTCCGGGCTTCCGTTTATCCTCTTTTTTCTCATTAAATATTTTTTCGTTAATATATATATTGAGGGTTTTGCTAGTTTTGTGTTTGGTCCAAAATTAAAAGTCCTCTAAGAAAAAATTAAAGTGTAGAATCGAGAGACTTTGGTAGGATAGAGTTCTAGAAAACCCGTTGCTTGGCATCTATCAATTCCATTGATTGGTAAGCTAAAACACTCCTTATCTATGATCAGGATTGTAAAGAGTGGGTTGAGGCCCAAGTGGACTATTTGAAAAATCTTAGAATGGAAGAGTTATGTTGACGTCAGAAGTCCAGAGCAAATTGGCTAAAAGGTGGTGACAGAAATACAACATTGTTTTTCATAAAATTGCTTCCTTGAGAGAGCAAGTAAATAGCATAACTAGAATAAAAATGGGGATACTTGTCTAGAGGATGATAAACAAATTGAAGACTCACATAATATCTTACTTCCAAGATCTGTACAGGGAACCATTCCCTCATAGACTGTCTCTGGAGGGGGTGGATCAGGACTAGGAGGCTGGCTGGAGAGACCTTTCAAGGAAGAGGAGATATTGAAAGCATTGAAGAGCCTTCTTGATGATAAGGCCCCAAGCCCTAGCGGCTTCCCCATGAGATTCTATTCTGTTTTGGGATATTTTGAAGAAGGATATTATTAATACTTTTGCTGAATTTCATGAAAAGGTCGTCTGGTGCCACAGTCTCAATGCCACATTCATCTCTTTGATCCCCAAGAAGCCTAGCGCCAATGAGCTGAAGAATTATTAGCCTGTTAGCCTTGTGGGGAACCTTTTCAAGTTTGTTAGCCAAAGTCCTAGCTACCCGATTAAGTGTGGTTCTGGATGAGATTATTTCTCATTCTCATGGTGCATTTATAAGAGGTTGCTAGATCCTTGACTGTTCTTTGGTTGTGAATGAATGCATTGACTCAAGACTAAGGGAGGGTAGATCAAGAGTGCTTTACAAAATTGATATGGAAAAAGCATACGACCACATAAGTTGGAGACTTCTAGTTTAGATCATGGCAAGGATGGGATTTGGTCAATAATGGAGGAATTGGATCAAAACGTGGTTATCATCGGCCAACTTTGCGATATTAATAAATGGGCCCTCTTAAGGAATTTTTTGGAGGCAGTCACAGATTGAGACAGCGGGATCCTCTCTCTCCTTTGCTCTTCATCATGATCTCTGAGATGCTCGGGAGATTAGATCAAAAGGCAGTGTTTGTGAGGTTGATATCGGGTGTTCGGATTGGTTTAGTGGGCATTTTCATCTCCTAAATCTAGTTGGCTGATGATTCTTTATTTCTCTTTGAGCCGGACCCAGAAGGATTCCACTATCTAAGATGCGTTCTGCTTCTCTTGAAGGCTGCTTCGGGTCTCAAGATTAATCTTAGAAAATTTAGAATCATGGTAGAGGGCCAAGTCTCTTGTATGGGGGAAATTGCAGACATCATGGGATGTGAGATCGATCTTCTCCCTTCTTCCTACCTTGAGCTGCCACTTGGGCAAAAGTATCGTTCCTCTGCAGTTTGGGATCCCATTATTGAAAGATTGGACCGCAAGTTATCAGGTTGGAAAGGTAGGTGGCTTTTGAAGGGCGGCAAAATCACCCTCGTCAAGAGTGTGTTAGCCAGAATTCCCAATTGTTGTTTGAAATTCACGCTTCGGTTGCTAAAGGGATTGATTGTATGCAAAGGATTTTCTTTGGCATGGCCCTATGGGAGAAAAGAATTTTCATTCGGTAGGATGGAACTCTCTTTGTGGCCCCAAGGAAGTTGGAGGGTTGGATCTGTGGCCAATCCGCCCCATGAATAAAGCTCTCATGGGCAAATGGATTTGGTGATTTGGCATGGAAAGGCAAAGACTCTGGAGGAAAGTTATATGTTCTTAATATGGGGAAGAGGTGGGGGCCTGGTTTAGTAAGCAGCCCATGGGCCCTTATGGCTGTGGTTTATGAAAAGGCATCATCAGAGGTACAGACTCCTTCGCTAGTTCTCATTAAAGTGAACAATGGAAAAAGAGTGAGATTTTGGAAGGATCGATGGTGCTCGTCTGAACCTCTTTCTTGCATCTTTTCCAACCTCTTTACCTTGGCTCTAAACACAGAGGGTGTGGTCAAAGATTATATGATTAGATTGAGATCCTTCTATTCTTGGGACTTGCAATTTAGAAGAAATTTCAATGATTGGAAAGTTGAAGATGTGGGCCAATTGATGCATTTGCTTGATTCGACAGTTCTTGGAAATAGTGAGAAAGATGATCAAATGCTTTGGAATGAGTGCAAGGATGGAATCTTTTCAGTCCAATTCCAATCTTTCTTCCTATCCATGAGAACTTGGGATCATATTTCTATCCAGCAAAAGCCATAAGGAATCCTTCCATTTGTTTGTTTCTTCATTTGGTTCTCTTCCCTTACCAGAGTTCCTACTGTGGATCTTTTTATTTCTCGTGCTCCAATCTCCTCGATAAATGTGCTATGTGCTGTTGTTCCAAAGCTGAATCTGCCAATCACCTGCTCATACATTGCAAAGTAGCTTCTTTTCTTTGGAGCTCCATGCTGAACAGGTCTGGTATCTGCTGGGTTTTCCCCTATTCGGTGATATAAGTTTTGTCATCTTGGGAGTTAAGGGCCTCTCAAGTGGTCAATCCGAAAGGAAAAATTATATGGAGATGTGTTCCCTTTGCAATTTGTTGGAGTATTTGGATGGAAAGAAAGATCTTCGAGGATGCTGCTTTAGAGGCCCACAGAATTTTTGACAAGTATTGTCCAAGATGTATGCTTGGACTTCTTTTCTTCCCTCTTTTGGTGCGAAAAGGATCTTATCCTGCCAGCTTATGAGGTGGTATCAAGTTTCATGACTGGATCTTCAGCTGGGAATCCATTGTATTCTTGCATTAGGGGTTGAGTTCTCTTGTTTCCTTTTGTCTCTTTTTGATTCTTCTTATTTTTTTTCAAGGAGACTATTTGTACCCCTCGTGCATGTAGTTTCTTTTTCTTTGATGAATTTTTCTACTAAAGTTGTATCTTTAGTAGTCTTGTATATTAGTAATGTGTCTGTACATGTTACACTAATTCAACACCGAGATTATATTCAGAGGATGACTGAAAAAATAAATTAACATGTAAATGAATAGAATAAAACATAAAAGAAAAATGAAATGGCATCAAACACATATATACATTCAGAATGACAATGTGCATTTGTTAATCTTCTGTTGGTATGTTCTTTTGGGTGTTTATATTGTTTCTCAAATTGACTTCATTTATAAATTATTCTCCAAAATTGCAAAGTGATCGCTCCCTCTACAAGGTTAAAGCATGATCCACACCCCATTTTTCTGTCATACAAGCATGTGCATTTGGTAGTACAATTCAAGTG
>JAOXJP010020487.1:0-17315 GCA_025762735.1 Platanus orientalis | reverse complement strand
CTAAAATCCCCTTTTATCTGGGTTTGTTAGGGTTTTATTAGGCATTTCGATGATCATTCAATCATTTCTTGTTACCCCTCTGGACAAATGACCGCTTGCAGAATAATCTCCGAAAAAAATTCATCTTTTCAATCAAGTTCGATCTCTTTGATCATTTGTTTCCAAACTCCTTTTCTCCTCACCAATTTTTTTTGGGTAGTTTCTTTTTTTAGGATTTCTTGATGGAATGGCCGACCATACACACCGTGGTACTATGAAATACTGGAGAAGAGGAAGACTCTTCCTGTGTGGCAGCAGAAGGAAGAGTTCTTTCAAGTCTTGAAGGGTAACCAGACATTGGTCTTGGTTGGAGAAACCGGTAGTGGGAAAACAACTCAGGTCAGTGATAAAAAAATTAAAATTTAGGCTCTTTATTCTCACCGTAAAGGGTGGCTTTTGGAAATTTTTTGTTTTCTTTATTCTTTGTTAATTTAGAATCAAGAATTTCGTCTATTGTTCTAAGTTTACTAGTTCTAATTGTTAAATGCTTCCCTGTTTTAATGTCACGGTCAGGGCCCTCCCTCTCAGAACCCTCAAAGACTCAAAAGAGTCAGAACCATAATGGATCGTTTTCTTGGAACAATGACCATTAAACCATTCATGATCCAACTGTAGAGATACCTCTCCTTGTTGATTGGTTAATCTTGATGAGTGATTGGTCCAGCACCATTCTCTATCCATTATACGCTAACATAGGATGCTCACATTATGCCATTAGTTAGCTCTTTTTTTTTTTTTGATGAATATAGTTAACTCTAATCTTTCCTATAGATCTTAATTTTCTTTAATCCACATAGCCTAATTCATTACCCAAGGATCCTATAAAAGCTTACAAAATTTCTCTGCAGACCCTATCTCCAAAAACTCAAATTGCTTCCGTGACCCAAACCTTGAAAATCCCCAGATTTTACGCTGAGGCTTAAATCTTATCAATTGTTGTACACATCATTTCCTGTGCATAAACCTATTAGATCTCATCTTATGGTAGAGGTTAAATAGCATGTTTTTGATGGAAAGCCGCCATATTTAAAGAAACAAGAGCTGGCAAAACAGCATGTTCTTCATCACAATGTCTTCTCATTTTCTTTCTTTCTTTTTCTTTTATGGATTTCAATACAATTAAAATTGTTCTTTTAATTGTGCAAGTACTCCAAAACGGGCAGGCCAAATGATCAGCTGCAGCAAATGTTGCTGCAGCACTAGAGGTGAGCACATATTTATGTTCATCAAATGTCCTTAGATTTACATGGGACTGTTTTGTACTGCTGAGTTATACATGTTGATTGCTGTTATATCACATATTCCTGTCTACATTTGGTCTTGCTACTATGTTGTTTGGTTGGTGAGCTGTTTGTGGTTAGAATATCAGATTATATTCTTCAATGCAACCATTCTTATGATTGGTGTAATAGTGACAACCTTGGATTTCTTTCTAAAAACTAAAGCTACTAAAACCCAGAAAAGAGGGTCAAATACTCAATCTAATCAGATTAACACACTCTAGCTATACTGTGGGGTCGTGTGAAGGATTGGTTTTCAAGTGAGGCAAGGTGCATTTTGGGTGAAAATGGGGACAGCCACAGCCTGGTTTTTGGATCCCATGGATGGTCTTAGCAAATGCACCAAGCCATTTAAAATGGGGACAGCCACAGCTCTTGTAATACCTGCAAGTATCTGAAGGACTTGCTCGCGTATTTTTAGATATTTGATTGAGCACTCAAGAATATGAAAATTGTATATCCAAGCATGGGCGTTTTTTCACTTTTTTTATCAGTCCTGAGTGTTTTTCCACCCTGAAGCAGCAGAGCTCAGAGTGACAATTGTGTATCAGTCCTGGGCGTTTTTTCACTTTTTTATCATGTGTCACCCAACGCCATTTAGGGTCTTTGCAAGCTTTGGCACTGCAGGAAATCCGCCTTATCAGTCAAATCACACTCACATAAGTGGCAAATGTTTGAATTGTAGAGGGATTTCAATTTGTAGACAGATTCTCTTAATCCCAGTAAATGTTCTATGATGAAAAATGACTCTAGTGTATAGGGTGAATTATAAGCTCACACGTGTTGTGTTAGGGGTAAAAATGTCAAACAAGTGTTAAGTTGAAAAAGTAGGTGTTAAAATGAGATACCAAATTCAAAATACATGTGTCAATCAATGGAAAGCTTACAGAGGTCTGTGTCAACACATACAGTTATTCTTAGGATTTAGTGATTGCTTAGGGGGAATGAAACTAGAGAGTGTAGGGTGATTATTATGTTTTGTTTTGTTTTGTTTTGTTTTGGTCAGTGTGAATTTCTTGACACATTAAAGAGATAGATATAAATTTTAAGTATGTCTTCAAAGGCTGTCTAGGATTCCCATCAAATTTGACTATGGGTAGTATAGCATATCCGGATTGCTTATTTGTGCCTTGCCATCATCCAATGCATTTAACAATTCAGCCATACATGCTGGAGAACTTTATATGAAAGAACATTGGACTGCCAACCTTTTAACTGCTGTCACTCATCTTGACATGCTTCTCAGTTAGCCATCAACACTTGAGTTGCTAGAGCCACAATGACAACCACCTAATAGAATGGACAATTAACATTTAGATTTGTATGACCACGAGCGTTATATGGACTTCTCCCATAGGAAGCCAGATTCTTGACTCGTACGTGTCCATGAGTTGGACTTGTGTGGGGCTCTTCAAAACTTCCTCCTTTTTTTTAAATGGCTTGGTGTATGACACATTAGTTAATTTAGTTACTTGCTGTTAGGTTCTATGCTGGTTTTTGGATCCAATGGATGGTCTTAGCAAATGCATTGCTCTTCAACCTTAAAGCAATTAAATTGCTTATCTGGTTCAGATTTGAGTTGGACACAAGCATTAGATTAGACATTTTTTTGTCGCCATGTGCATTGTCTAAGATGTGGGAAGAAGGGTCATCTATTAAGCCACCTGTACGCTTGAAGGTTTCAACTCTTCATGATTTAATGTAATAGTTTCTCAAATTGTTGCTGTCTTCTAGTCAAAATGAGATGGGAATTTCGGTCTATTTAGCTTATTATTTGGATTGTGGATAATAACATTATGAACTTGCATAGTTGCATTTGACAGATATATCATAGGCACTGTTAGTATGGATTGTATGGAAATCCGATAGAGGACAGCAATGTTGTCTAAATTCTATAGCAGGGAGGGGATGGTGTCTCTCAAGAAAGAGTGGTTGTCCATTTGATTTTGTACAAATCAACCATGCTGGTATTATTTGTGATATGTTGTTCCTGTTATGTTCTTTCGGGGTTTTCTTACGGGCAGAAGTTTTGGGAGTTGATCCTAGGGAAGTTGATGTTCCAGTTGTTAGGGGTCATGCAGGAGTTACAATTTTACCTCTTCTGTCACAGGTTTTTTATTTTATTTTATTTCTGACAAGTTCAACTATTTATGTTTGGGTGTTTTATAAGCATTGTTATGCTCTAATGTGAAATTGCTTTATTTTTTCAAACAAGTGTTCAACTTGGTATTACTTTATGCAGGTTAAGCCTCCATGCTTTTTCACCCCCGAAGAAATTAATTACCTGATCAACCGCATTCAGAATGGTGGGACAGAAGTTGTTGAGGTGAAAACATATAAGTCAATTCTTGGACTGTGTTAAGTATTGTAGGGGCTTTGTCTGTGGAAAATAGATAGGGATCGGTGGCCAACTCAGCTGGCTTACTATTTGATACAAGTACAGTAGTTTGTGAGTCAGACTGAATTCAGGATCAATTGAACTCATGGTTGGCTCAGTCTTACTCAAATGTTGTTGGGTAATAAATTTGACTTGAATGTTGATATACATATCACTTCCACTCGGCAAATGCTGTCCATGCTGAGCAAATCCAGAGCCCGTTATCATTTTGGTCTCAACTGATCTGACATGAAACTAGACCATGACATGACATTGAGATGATGCATATCATAATTGTCTGAGATTTTGATCATTGGTTATGCTGGAAGTTTTTGTTAGTTGCTTAGCATTTTCTTCTCTGTTTTCATGTTTCCATTGGAGTCAGGACCTAGATTATATGATATATTTTGTGATAAAGGACACGGTAGGATTTACAAAATGCTGGACAGAATGTTTGCTGAGCTTTCTTGCTTCAATATATGTCTCGGTTTGTTTGGGTTAAGGAGAATGAGTGATGGCCTTACCCACTCTAAAAAGATCTAATTTACAAACCTCCTTAATTAGTACAACTTTTGCAATTTATATACTACAAAAACCTATCATGTCCCATAGTTGTTAAGATGTAGGAGGTTTTACTGTGCTGACCAATATAATCTTGGCATGTTTGATGTTTGGGCTCTTCTAAAGTTGCATTGGTGTTTTCCTTTAATTTTCAAATGTGTTATGGGGTTAAGTTTGGTTAAAGCATGAACTATTGAGTGTAGGTACTGGTTTGAAACAGCTGGGTGTTTAGACTAGTATTATGGTTGGATAGTAGGATTTATGTGTGGGGTAGGACTGAAATAGTAGGGAGTGGTAGGTTCAGTTTAGATCTAAAACAGAGATTGTTCTAGAGGTTAATAGAATCAGGTCTTCACATATCAATGATCACACACAATAAAGGGAACCCATTGTGTATAGACTGACATATGAAAGAATACAGGGAAGGAAAGTGTAGGTCCAGGTCTGAAACTAAAAGGGAAAACTTCTCACATATGGGTAATGGGGGAGATGTTTTTTATTTGACTAGATTTCTTCGTAAAACTCCTATGTAACCTCATTGAGGGTTTTTTTTTTTTTAATATTTAAACCTACTTTAGACAGTGTTTTTAAAATGTTTCCTATAGTCTCTTTTTTTTCTTTCTTTCTATTTAGATACACTTTAAGAAGCGTTTCAAAAACACTTCCTAAAGTCTGCATCTTTTCGCGATGCACGTCAAAATAACGCTTGGAAAACGCTTGTTATAACTATAGGAAGCATTTTTTAAATACTCCAAAAGGTGTTTTTTCTTGTAGTGTTTTTGTTTTAAGTATCTATTCATTTTACCAATGGTGTCTGGGGATACTGTTGACCGGATGGTCGATGGTGCCAACGACCTGTCTGAGGTCTGGCAAGACCCTACAGATTAGGCCACTGGGCTAGCTTCGCCCAACATCTGAGCAACGGCAAGGGAGATTGCCCCCCGGCAAGATTTTACCTCCGCTAGCTATACATCTGAGTTAAGGCAGTGAACCCTAACCCGGTTTTGTTCCTCCTTCTCTATCCCCAAGAGGGCTATCTTTACTGCCCTTAGGAATACTTTGGCCTCCGAGGCCCCTGTAGACAATGTGGCACTGTACAAGTATGCCCTTTTAGCGGGCTTACGCTTTCCAATCCCTCTTTTTCTAAGGGAGTTGTTACTCTATCTTGGGTTGGTACTGGAGCAGTTGATTACTATAGTCCTATGGGAGCTGACCTTTAAGGGGAAGACCCACCTTACCCTTAATGAATTCCTGCACTAGTATTGTCCTAAGGAGTAGGAGTCAGGGTGGTGGTTTTTCACTAGCCAAGACCCGCCAACAATCTTGGTGACTGGTCTCTCGAGTTCCAATAGTGGGTGGAGGATTCATTACTTTTTCATCTCAGGCGAAGACTAAGAGTACCCCCCAAAGAGGTTCCCCTTGTAAGACTTAACAGGAACTGGGCGTCAGCCATCAGCTCTGTAGGTGAGTCATTATTTTTTTCTCTTCTTTTCTGTCATTTTCTTCCTTTTTTGTTTTACACATTTATTCTTTGTGCAGTCTCGAATATAAGCAAGTTATCCCCTGAGGAGGAGGATCGCCTCTGGGAGGTTGTGAGTTACCCTATCTGCCTACCCAGACATCGTTACTCCTGAGAAATTGTTTCAGTTTGGGTTTGGTCCCAAGCTAGGTAGTTCTTGTTTTGTTTTATTTTATTTTTTTGTGTTCATTCTATTCTCTTTTTCTTTCTCTCCCCCCCTTTTTTAGATATAACTAGTTTTTATCCTTGAGTTTACTATGTTGTGCAGCCATGAAGTCGGATAAAAGATTCTTGGCCCAAACTCGATAAGCTAAGGCAGCCGGCCAGGGAATCTCAGTCTCCCTCAAGAAGAGGAAAAGTCACCTAATCTGAGGGGGCCCTTTTAAGATGACGCCCAGGCCCCCAAGGCTGCTCCAGTTCCTGACGTAGCCACAACCCCGACTCCCAACACCTCCATTCCCATCATCGATTTGGAGGTTGAGACCACCGAGTCTCCTTTTAGCCCTACAACAAATGGTGAAGTGGCGGCTCCACTAAAGGTCGCATGCACGGTTACCTCTTCTCCCCAGGTGGCTTCGACTTTTGATGCGGCTGCTGCATGGACATCCTCTTCATCTGCCTTGGATAGGGGCTAGTCTTCTACTAGGACTTCATCCTGACAGCCAAAGCCAGGCTCTAGGGTGGATTATATATCCTTGGGGGTGTCCCACTCGAGGACCTCGAGTCCCTTAGTCCATCCACCTTACACCGCGAGATGGTTTACTACTCAGCCAAGGTAAATTTTCCCTCTTTTACATTCGTCCTCTCTCGTTTTGTCTTTATTCTTATTTTTCTTGTACTAACTTGTTAATGTTTTTGTAGACTATGGCCCTAATGGTAGCCTCTATTCAGAGGTTTAAGATCAGTGAGAAGGTCCGAGGCGAGCTCTAGCGTCAACTTGCCAAGGCTAGCCATAAACTTGGTGCCATCCATGACAGCACCAACACAGAGATCAAAGCCCTTTGGGAGAGGCTCGTCTAGGTGGAGGGCACTAGTGCCAACTTGGCTTCCCGTGCTGCTGAAGATG
Organism: Platanus orientalis; assembly: GCA_025762735.1. Lineage (NCBI taxonomy): Eukaryota > Viridiplantae > Streptophyta > Magnoliopsida > Proteales > Platanaceae > Platanus > Platanus orientalis. Next base: position 10,473 of record JAOXJP010020487.1, on the reverse strand, counting down.
AGGCCCACCTCAGGGAGTTGAACAGGGGACTGAAGATGTCCGAGGAGGAGATTGCCTGGACCAAGAATGAGCTCGGGTCTGAACGAAACCGTTGTCTCGCGGTCGAGAAGTCGTTTGCCATGACTTTGGAGGAGATCATGAATAAAAAGGTGGTTAAGGTCCTCAAGCTTGCCTAAATAAGGGAGGAGGAGAAGGAAATGGCTATCGAGGAGGCAGTCGTAGAGTACCTAGCATCCGAGGCTTTCCAAGTCATGAAGGCTAGGTGCTACCTTGACGGCTTCGCGGGCTTCAGGGAGATTGCTGTCGAAGCTTTCCCAAACTTGGACTTCTCTGCTTTTGTCCCCGAGGAGGAGGATGAGGAGGAAGAGGAAAAGGAGGGAGAAGAAGGAGAAAGAGAAAATAGTTGAGGGTACCGGGGCTGTACTTCAGGGAGATGCTACCTCGAGGGCTACCGATCCCCTGGTGTGATTGTATTTTTTATTTTTTGTTGTTTGTAGTTTTTTTTTCACATGTAAATTTTTTGTTTAGTAATGAAATTTCTTTTTTTGTCCCCGTCTCATGTGTACTCAGTTATATTTTCTTATCTTTTCCTAAATTTTTCTAAGTATGGATGTGCGTCGTGGTAAAGATCTTTATATACCTTTTTAAATTTTTTAAGTACGTTGGGATAGACTACGATAAATTTTGCTAAGAATGGGTGTGTCTAGTGGTGAAAATTGTCTAAGTATGGATACGCCTCGGGACAAACAATTTCTAAGTGTGTAGAGATAGATAATGATAAAAAAAATTTAAGTATGGGTATACCTCGTGGAAAATTCTTCTAAGTAGGTGTGTTGGCCATAGATAATCTTACGAGTCATTTGACTCATCTTGACCCAGATGACTTAAAAGCTCTGTGTGATGCTGTTGAAACTTAAGCCATTACCCCCTGTAGGGGCTTTTCTTTGGCAATGTCGTTAGGTACTCTTATGCACCCATTTTTTATTCGATATATAAGAGAGTGTAGTCGTACTTACTTGGTGTTGAAGGGATGACTTTAGTCATGATACGCTTGTCCTAATATGCTACGAGGCTCCAGCTTTACCCATTGAAGTCCTCACCTTTTGGGATCCTTGAGGCTTCACCCTGCTTCTTGAATTTTCCCCTAAGAGATGGGTTGGTCTTGTGACTTAGGGTCGACCTTGTGATCTAGGGTAAGTCTTGTAACCCGGGCTTGAGGGCCTGAATTTTTCCCTAAGGGATGGGTTAGTCTTATGACCTAAGGTCAATCTTATGACTTGAAGTTAATATTGTAACCTGAGCTCAAGAGCCTAAATTCTCCCCTAACGGATAGGTTAGTTTTATGACTTGAGGTCAATCTTGTAACACATGCTTAAGGGCCTGAATTTTCTCTTGAGGGATGGGTCAGTCTTGTGACCTAGGGCCAATCTTGTGACTTAGGGTTAGTCTTGTAACCCGGGATCGAGGGCCTAAATTCTCCCCTAAGGGATGGGTCAATCTTATGACCTAGGATCAATCTTGTGACCTAGGTTAATCTCATAATCCTAGTTCGAGGTCCTAAATTCTCTTATGAGGGATAGGTCAGTCTTGTGACCTGGGGCCAATCTTATGACTTAGGGTTAGTCTTGTAACCCGGGCCCGGGGGGCCTAAATTCTTCTTATTTCTACTGAGTAAGAATATTTCATTAACTAGGAATAAACGATTACATCAGCATCATTGATAGTATTTTCTTAAGTGCTCAACATTCAACGGTCGGGGTAGCGGTTCTCCTTACATTGTCTTAAGGTGGTATGTTTCGGGTCTATAAAAGCTCGTTACCCAGTAGTGTCCCTCCCAACTTAGCCTTAGTTTTCTTTCTATAGGGTTTTGTGTCGCTAGGCTCACTTTTTAAAGGACTAAGTTTCCCACCACAAATCTTCTTGCTTTGACCTACGAGTTATAGTACTTAGCCATTCTGTGCTTGTAGGTAGCTGTTTGAAGTGTGGCCTCATCTCTTTTTTCTTCTAGCATGTCCAAATTGTTTCTAAGGTACTCATCATTTTTCTCTGAGTCAAAATTTGTTGTTCTGTAGGTGGTTATCCCAATCTCTACTAGTACCACTACCTCAGTCCTGAACACCAATAGGAATGGTGTTTCCCTGGTGGGGGTCCTCATTGTAGTATGGTAGGTCCACAAGATACTTGCAGCTCCTTAGGCCAGAAGCCCTTAGAGTTCTTGAATCTCTTCTTAATGATGTTTAATAGTATCCGGTTGATGACTTCCACTTGGCCAGTCACTTGGGAGTGTGCTAGGGAGGAAAAGTGATTTTTGATCCGAGTTTTGCATAAAATTCCTAGAAACGGTCCTGAACACCAATAGGGATGGTGTTTCCCTGGAGGGGGTCCTCATTGTAGTACGGTAGGCCCACAAGATACTTGCAGCTTCTTAGGCCAGAAGCCCTTAGAGTTCTCGAGTCTCTTCTTAATGATGCTTAATAGTATCTGGTTGGTGACTTCCACTTGGCCAGTCGCTTAGGAGTGTGCTAGAGAGGAAAAGTGATTTCTGATCCTGAGTTTTGCGTAAAATTCCTAGAATTGGGCATTGTCAAATTGCTTACCATTATCGGTGATGAGTGCCTTGTGAATCTCGAATCAACACATGATTGACTTTTAGGTGAAGTCCTAGATGTTCTTCTCAGTGATATTAGCTAAGGGTTCAGCCTCCACCCATTTTGTGAAGTAGTTGATGACCACTACTAAGAACTTCATCTATATCTTTCCTAGTGGGAGGCACCCGACAATGTAGATTCCCTACTGGGCGAACGACCAAGGTTTAGTTATCGAACCAACTCTTCAGTGGGCTTTCTCGGGACATTGATAAACCTTTGACATTTGTCATACCTTTGGGTGAGCATGCTTTCATCCTTTTACATGGAGGGTCAATAGTACCTTGCTCTGATTGCCTTGCTGGCCAGCGCCTGGTTTCCTGAGTGATTTCCACATACTTCCTCATGTATCTCTCAGAGTACATAGTTGGCCTCTTGATCAGATAAGCATCTGAGTAGAGGGAGGGTGAAGCTCCTTTTATAGAGGGTGTCATTGAGGAAGAGATACCAACTTGCCTTTACTTTTATTCTTTTTTACTTCGTCCTTGTTCTCGGGCAACTCCCCATCCTTCAAGTATTTTATGATTTGGCTAGCCCATTTAAGCTTAAGGCTGGCCATATTAACCTTATTGCCTTCTTCTACCTCAGTGCTTAGCCTGGGTAGGTACTCCATGAAGATCCTAGGGTCGAGGCTTTCCATGGTTGATGATGCGAGTCTATCCAACTTGTCGACTTTTTCGTTTTGATCCCATGATACTTGTTATATGGTGAAATGCTTAAATCAGGATTTTTCCTCTATTACCAGTGTTTGATACTACTTCATCTGTCCATCCTTTGCCTCATATTCTCCCCGTACCTACCTTACTACAAGCTGGGAATCGCTGTTAACTCGCATCCATTTAGCACCAAGGGCATAAGCAAGCTGCAATCCTATGAGTAAAGCTTCATACTCCACCTCGTTATTGGTTGCCCTAAATTCAAACCTGATGGCATATTCAAGCTCGGTTCCCTCTGGTGTGACCAAGACGACTCCTCCCCTAGTAGATTTACTAGTGGAGGAGCCATCAACATAGAGTGTCCATGTCACTTGGCTTACCTCTGCTTCGTTAGGTCTCTCTTCTTGTGCCTTGGCCTCGTCCTCTGGCTTGTGAGTGTACTCGGCAATGAAGTTCATAACTGTTTGTCTTATGATAGCCCCCGGATGATGATACTCGATGTTGAATTCGCTTAGCTCCACCGACCACTTGACCAGTCTCCTAAAGGTCTTAGACCTGTGCAGTATGACCCTAAGTGGTTGATCGGTGAGCACTCGGATGGTGTGTGCCTAGAAGTAAAGCCTCAGCCACCTGGTAGTGACGCTATTTTCTCGACCTTTGGGTATCTCTCCTTGGCTCCCTTGAAAGCTTGATTGGTATAGTACACTGACATTTGTACTCAGTCTTCTTCCCTGACCAACATAAAGCTGATTGTTATCCCTGACACTAATAGGTAGACATAAAGTACCTTGCCTTGCTTTGGTTGGCTGATTAGTGGTAAGAGACCAAGGTGGACTAGACTTTGAGCTCTTAGAAGGCTTTGTTGCATTCTTTATCCCAGCAAAATGCCTTCTTCAATAGACAAAAAAGGAAAGCATTTGTCAGTAGCCCGGGATATGAATTTGCTTAATGCTATGACCCTTCCTGCCAGTCACTGTACTTCCTTGGTGCTCTTTAGTGGTTACATCTCGATTATGGCCTTAAACCTTCTTGGGGTTTGCCTTTATTCCTCATTGGGAGACTATAAACCTGAGAAACTTTCTAGCCGACACCCCAAATGCACATTTTCCTGGGTTGAGCTTCATTTTATATCTCCTCAGTGTTTGAAATGTTTTGCTTAAGTTAGATAAATGTTTAGCCAAGAGGCTCTTCACCAACATGTCATTCACGTACACCTCGATGTTTCTTTTGATCTGATTTTTAAACATCTCGTTGACAAACCTTTAGTAGGTTGCCCCTGCATTCTTCAAACCGAAGGGCATAACCCTGTAGTAATAGAGTCCCCGATCATTGATGAAGGCTATTCTTTTCGGGTCAGGCTCATCCATCTTTATCTGATTATATCCCGAGAAAACATCTATAAAGCTAAGGGTTTGGTAGCCGACCATTGAATTCACTAGGGTGTCTATCCTCGGGAGAGGAAAATTGTCCTTAGGGCATGTCTTATTGAGGTTGGTGAAGTCGACACACATCCTCTACTTCCCATTGGGCTTTCGCATCATTACCACATTTTCCAATCACTCGGGGTAATAGACATTTCTTATGAATCGGGCCTTGAGCAGCTTTTTCACTTCCTCTGTAATGGCCTGATTCCTTTTTGGGGTGAAATTTATTTTCTTATACTTGATAGGTTTTGTAGTCGGGCTTATGTTGAGTCAATACACTTCCAGTCGGGGTCTATTCCAGGCATGTCCTCATGTGTCCAGCAAAAAACATCCTGATTGTTGACAAGGAAACTCTGCAGTCACCTTTTGAAGTCCTCAAACAAATCTAATCTTACTTAGGTTACTCGGTCAGGATTTTTTTATGTCGAGGATGACATTCTTGAGTTCCCCACCTGGATCTGTTACTGTTAGAGTTTTTTCATCATGGACCTCCAAACTGTAGATTGACATGGTTTCCTTTGGGGCCGATTCTCCTTTGAGTGAGGCCATGTAATATTCCCGGGCCACCACCTGATTCCCTCTGACCTCCACAATCCCTCATTCAGTTAGGAAGTGCATCAAAAGGTAATAAGTCGAGGTAATCACTTTTATCTGGTTCAATGTTGGCCTTCCAAGAATGGCGTTTTAGGTTGATAGGCAATCGACCACTAAGAAATCAATTACCCTGGTGATCTGCCGATCACTTGTCCCAACAGTCATTGGTAAGGCAATAGTACCAAGGGAGAGTAGCTTGTCACCTATAAAGCCAACCAAGGATGATTGGACTGGCTTGAGTTTGTCTCACTCAATGCCCATCTGGTCAAAGGTTGTGAGAGAGGATGTCCGCTAAGCTCCCATTGTTAATGAGGACATGGTGGGTTTTGTAGTTCAAGATGACCAATGTCACCATAAACGTGTCATCATGCGGTTGACTCACTCTTTGGGCATTCTCTTCAAAGAAGGTAATGGGGGATGCTTTGTCTTATGTAATTTGGTTGGCTTTTTTGTAACCATCATTTGTCGGTCTCTTTCGGCACGTATCTGTCACACATGAGATTTTTTTGCTAAATTGGACTCTCTTCCCTTGGTAAGCCCTCCGGCAATCACCCTAATTTTTCCTATCAGCCCTTCAAGTCTTCTTTCCTCCTGAGTAGGAAGGTCTCGACGGGTGTCTTCTCGTCTAGTCGGGGGCCTTCTGGCCACAAATCTTTGTAGTTGCCCTCATTGAATGAGAGTTTTTATCTTTTTCTTTAAGTCAAAGCAGTCATTGGTGTTGTGGCCATGGTTTTGATGAAAGCGATAGTACTTGCCACGATTTCTCCTTTCGGGTGGGGCTTGGATCCTCTCGGGTCACGTAATGTTCAGGTCATCCTTAAGGTGCAAGAACACCTATTCTATTGGTGCATTGAGGGAGGTGTAATTTTAAAATTTGCTTAGGAGTAGATTGACCCAGGGCCTGGCCCCACTGTTATCATTGCCCCTTGGCCCGAGAACTCTTTTCTTCCCGAGTAGTCTGTTGATCCCTTTTTCTTTTGTCAGATAAAGAGCTAGCTCCAGTCTCCTGTTCCTGTCGTGCACTAAGAGTATCTTCAACATTCATGTATTGTTATGCCTTTAGCATAAGGTCGGCTATGCGCGATGGGGGATTTTTTGATAACGAGAAGAAGAACTTAGAGAGTAGTAACCCAGCCATGAGAGCGGCCACAATTACTTTTTCTTTGGCATCATCTACCTGTAACATATCCTTATTGAACCGGAACACATAATCTCAGAGAGACTTGCCCTTATTTTGCTTAATGTTTAATAGGTAGGTGGCGGGCTTCTGGTGTCTTTGACTATCTATGAAGTCTCCGACGAACTGGTGACTGAGCTCTATAAAGTTCGATATACTCCCCAGCTTTAGTCGGTTGAACCATGCTCGGGCAGACCCTTTGATGGTGGTAGGAAAAGCTTGACACATAATCTCGTCGGGTGCCGCTTGAAGATTCATGTGTATTTTGTTGGCTTTCAGATGGTCAAGGGAGTCCCGAGTGCCATCGAACATCTCCATCTGGGATGACTTAAACTTGTTGGGTAAAGGTCGAGCCATTACCTTTAGGGTGAATGGGTGATCCATCATCTGGATGAGCTTGTTGATGGTGATAGGAGTTTTCCCCTTATTAGCCTCCTTCATGGTTTTCATCTCTCTTCTCACATCCTTCATCTCCTCTTCCTAAAGGTTAGGGGTGTGAACTCTCTCCCTCTGTTGGGAAATATGGCTTGCCTCCTAAAACTAGGGTGTTGTGGCGTTTCCTTTGTCTTTTAGTCCCTGGCCCTCATTGTAGCTTCTGCCAGGATGGACTAGTAGCTCTCGTTGTCCTATTTCCTAGTTGTTAGGCTTACCCCTCCAGCTCCTCAGTTCTCGTATTATCTCCTGATTCTGATCCATAAGTAGTTGTATGCTTGCCGCCATACCCTAAACGAGTTGTTCAAGGGTAGCCATTCGGGGTTCTTTACGATGGCCTTCATTGGAGATAGAGGTTTTTTGTCTGTCAACTTTGGCATGAGGGTTGTGTTGAGCTGTCATTGACTTGGTATTAACCATGAAAACCTTTAGTTTTTTAGGAAGACTTCCCAGAGACGACACCAACTGATGGTGCTAGAATCATGAGCATCCCAGCACTAGCCAGATGGTTGTACGGTGAGCCTAGGTCCCTAATGGAATGGTCTGTGCATAACAAAGCAAAAGAGCTAAAGAATTGTGACACCGGTGGGGTGCCGGCCTCAAGTTCTCCGGTGATCAAGTCAGATATGAATGATGGTAGAATGTGAAGCTCTAATTAGGGTTTCTTTTTTCTCATACCTAATGAGTGAGTTGTTACCCTTATTCATAGGCTTGAGTAGTGGCGTATTAGGCAAGATTCTGCCTATCTCTTCCCACGTTTCTTGCAGCACCCCCTGCTCTTTTTGTTTTTAGTTGGTTAATCATTGTGGCCCTTTCCAATTTTTGTCTTTTTCTCAATTTGTCAGTTCAGCTATAGAGAATATTCTTATTTGTTAAAGGCTTCTGGATTGTTTTTATCTCCAAGTACGGAAAGTAAGATCTTTACCTTTCTTACCTGGTGGGGGACTCTTAGAGATCAAACAGCTGTAATTGGCACGACTCCCTTTTTAGTGTCGGGATGTTCAGGTTGTGCCCTAGGAGTGGTCTCGGGGATTTCGAAGTGTCAGGTATTAGAAGGAGGGGTAAGTAGCTCAGTACCTCTTTTATAAATCCCGGTGTTGAAAAGTCGTTGAACAGCAAAACCTTTCTTTAGTGGCCTCAATATCCTTCGGGTTGCTATCACAGGGCATTGTCGATCATGGGACCTCAGTGAATCTTCTTAACAAAGACTTCCTAGGTTAGTTTCCTTAGGGTCAGGGTTTACGGGTTTATCGGGGTCGGTTTATAGGGGTCCCGGTATTTTTCCCTACCAATACCTTCCCACCAGACTTATTCAGTCGTCTGACTCTACCAATTCCTCCTTTTGAATATCAATATTTTTTTAATGAGCTTCAACTTTTAGTAATTTTAATTTTTTCACCAAGCTGTTTTGAATCTCCATCTCTATTGCTATAGTCCTCTAGATAATGTTTTCCAAAGATTTACAAAAGAGAAATGAGGTTTATAGAAAAGCAAAGAGACATGTCAGACAAACATGAGAAAAGAACCCAAAACTTCCGAGCGAGGGGCATTTCTCCATACGACCTAAGAAAGAAACTTGAAACAAGTTTTCAGGTTTAAAACATCGATGGGCAATACATAGATGGACTTTTAGATTCTATATAGAGTATATGAGAAGCTCATCAATGCGTTTACATGCTATTATCGTCACGTGAAACATTGAACAAGACCCAAACACTGATCAAACAAATTTTATGACCTTAGAGAAAAAGCTGTTCCAAGAACATTGATTGAGTAAACCTGCCATTAACAAAGGGCTCTCATCTATGCATAAAGAGCCGAATTAGATAATCTTGGCGTGGGGATTGCAATGAGCGGCATTGCCTTCTTTAACACGATTCCAAACTTCTCTGAAAGATCAATCTTCGATCCCACCGGCAGTCTCCAGTCGAAAGAATGCAATAACGAAGCTAATGAGTACATCACCATCCTCTCCGCCATTGATATCCCTGCACATATCCTTCTTCCGGACCCAAATGGGAAGTAGTTAAAGTCGTTACCACTGTAATCCCATTTACCTTCATTAAAAAACCTCTCTGGGTCGAAAGTAGAAGCCCTATCCCACACTGACGGGTCCCTATGAATTGCCCAAACGTTGACGAAGACCCTGGCACCCCTGGGGACAAAGTAGCCCCCTACGGTGCTTTCAGAGCTGGGGCAGTGAGGAACCAACAGTGGGAGAGCTGGGTGCAACCGAAGCACCTCTTTCATCACTGCCTGCAAGTAATGTAGCTTGGGAATATGAGACTCTTCAACTATGTTATCTTTGCCGATTATTCTTTCCAATTCTTCTTGGGCTTTCTTCAGCGTCTCTGGCTTGTTCATCATCTCAGCCAGGGCCCACTCAATTGTGTTTGAGGTCGTATCGGTCCCACCCACCACCATGTCCTGCTCACAAAATCATTGAAATTACATCTTGTAACTGCACTAACTGTATTAACTACCAAAAAGTTGTTGGGTCAAATAAATTTTTATGTACCCAGTACACAAGTAAACGGATTGGGTAAGAGAACTTAGAGAGTGGCTAAAGTTGGAATGACATCATGGCCTACACATCAATACCAAAAGTGAAAAACTCCCCCAAAAAAGTGTATTTTACTTTTTCTGCACTGATGTGTCAACCCTGTTACATTCAAACTTTAGCCACTCTCTAAGTTGCCTTACCAAATCTGACTTGATTAAACAAACAAACAAACAAGAAAGAGATCAAATCCTCTAATACCATGAAATGGAAACTGCTCTCAAAGAATGACATTTATACCAATAAATTAGAATTTTAACTCGTTAGGTGGGAATTTTAATACACGCGTTTCCTTGCAAACTTAACTAGTTGTCCTTTTTTGAAGGCAGTTTCCGATTAATGTTATTTAAGCTTGTTGCAGAGGATTTGTTTTCAGCCAAAAAAAAAAAAAAAGGTATACTAAGTGAGGTCATGTAGGTAGACCATAAAGATGGTCTAGTGTCATTAAAATTTACACGTGGGCAAAGGGTAGTGGCCATTGAATGTGACGGATCAGAGGGTCACTATGGTCATGGACGATCTCAGGTGGTACCATCAAGGGTGGATCTGACTCCTTCGCAAGTCAAGACATTGCCACTGTGGGCCCCACCATGATGGATTCCAATCAAACGGTTGAAAGGACGGCCTAATGCAATCATGATTACTTTTGTGAAGAACAGTAGAAAATCTCGGGCAAATCCTATAAATTATAAATTATAGAATGAGATTCTTCAAATAATCAATTATTAATTGAACTATTTGTTCTTTACCAAAATAAAAAATTGAAGCAAAACCCACCTAACACAAGGTTGATAGATTAAAATATTCAGATCAAAAGTTTGTAAGACGTGGGCCATGCATGGCGAGAAGAAAATCATACCATAAGTAAGGACTTGAGGTGGATCATAGTGAGAGGCGTTTTGGCATATCCTTCATCCTTAAGCTTCAAAAGAAACTGCAGAAAATCATGGCTCCCCTCCCCCGCCTCCCCCTCCATCTTCAACCG
>JAOXJP010020476.1:0-17316 GCA_025762735.1 Platanus orientalis | reverse complement strand
GCCCTATGTGAGTAACCTAGGCTCTAATACCAATTGAAATACCATATAGGTTAATCCTAGAGGAGGGGTGAATAGGATTTCTAATTACTTAACCCCCCTTTTTGATTTGTTAGGATTGTTCTTTTAATTCAATTTTAGTCCCTTTGAATTAATGCAAGTGTGTGTGCTAATAGTGTAGCTACTCAAGAATAATATCAAATAGATGGTGTATAAGAGTAGATATGGATTTGAAAGTAAAGAGACAAGAAATTACACAAAACAATCCACAACACAAGATTTATAGTAGTTTTACACGATGGACTACGTCAACTCTTCTAATGTTCACTACCGAGCTTAGGTAGTTTTCATTAAGACTGGTTATTACAATCTAAGTCAAAACATACCAAAAACCTAACTACTTGCATTAAGCAAGCTAATCAATACACCCAGTGTCTTCGGTAAGTGTAGTCATGTTTTTGGTGTCTCTAGCGGAAGCAAACAATATAAATATGTATGCAAATGAATGCAAAAATGAAAGAAAAGCTTACCGCTCAATGGTTGATATTGCTATGCTTACCAAGTGGGAGTACTCCTTGAAGAGTTAGTATGCCTATCTTTCCCACAATACTTTAAGCCTTGGTTCTAGAGCTCCTTGAGCTTAGCTAACCAAATGAGGGTTTCCTCTTGGGACAACCTACACTTACCTAACTTCAAGGTAGTAGTCAAGTAGAATAGAGGAGGTAACAAGAGAGATTTCTGAGGGACTGTGGAACTTAGAGCTCAAGTAATGAAGGAGAAAATGTTTTTCACTCTTGGGAGCTCACTTTTGGCAAAGACAATAATAGTCTCTTGATTGCTTGAAGTATTTCCTTAAAGAGGAAAGTTTCATTATTATAGAGGTCAAGACTCACTCCCATTCCTTGGATTATAATCTTTTAAAATGGGCAAATAACATGGGCCATTCATTCAAAAAATGGAGTTTTAGAATCTTTGAGTTTTTTTTCCGAGGGTGACCAATCATGGCTTTTATGACTGGTCATGAAGCATCAGGTTGTGACCGATCACAAAACATGGGTCACAACCTGGGAGGCTCATGGATGCTCATATGCCTTACAGGCATGATCAATTACGGCTTTTGTGATCGGTCACACTGGTCACAACCAGGTTGTGACCAATCATGCTAAAAGAGGCTCACTTCTCGAGTGTTTTGTTTTAGGCCAAAAACTTGAGTGTGATCGGTCATGGGTTTTATGACTGATCCCCCCTGTGGCCGATCATGGCTTTTGTGATTGGTCATAGACAAAATTTTTGCTCAATTCTATTTTGGGTCTCTTAGAAGGGATCACTCCCCCTGGGTCCTTGAGGGGGACTTCCTACATGTGCATAAGCACATTGTGATCCTCACTACATGTTCCTACTCATGCTACATGCATGCTTTTACCTTTTGGATGTTAAGGGCTCAAAATTTGGTCTTGATCTTCAAGTCTTAGGTCTTCTTGGAGTTTTTCACTTAGGGATGACTCTATCAAGATTTATAATCCTTACAACATGTTTTGAGCATGTGATTGACAAATACTACATGTGCATCAACAAATATCTACGAACTGTGATAAGACAATTGAGAAATTGGAGTGATCCAAAAATCACAATCTGTATAACATAAATATATTGATCATAATTATAAAATCTAGATTGGTTTTCAGTAAACCTGGGCTTTTTTTGGGGGGGGGGGGAGTAGAGAGCTAGTTGTGTTGACCACTTGACCAAGATAGGCGTATAATAATGACTTTAACAAATTGGATCGTAGAGGACTTAAAATTTAGTTGAAAAACATAATGATATTATCATGTTTAGTCCTATTCAACTAGCTAGTCGAACCAGATTAGCCCAACCTAGCCCCTTTTGTTTGATAATTATCTACGTTTGCTTCTTTATTACAAGGGAGTATGTGCCACTGTATATTTGACATGAATATCTGGTGATATAAACATGTAGCTTTCAAAAATCTTAGATCTTCTAATGTAGCTTAAAGTCTAACATCAGCCCATAGACAATTGCAGTGCCACACTTGTCAGCACCCAAATTTTGACTTGGGTTAATTAATGGAATCAGATGAGTTCATTACAGCAAACGATTCCCACAATACTGTAACCCTAAACCAAGATAGTATAAAATTAGAAAAAATATATATATATAAATAAATATAATTTTGTTTTAAAAAGAGGAGGGTATTTTGGTTAAAGATCAAAATTACTAAAAAGGAGAAAGGGGGTGTTGGCCACTCCTGACCGATGATATGAACTATGCGTAAGAAATAAAAAAGAGGGAAAGAAAGAAAAGAAGGAAGGAATGAGAAGAAAGAAAAAAGAAAAAGAAGGAAGGAGAAGAAGGAAAGAAGAAAAAAATGAAGAAGAAAAAGAAAAAGAGAGAGGAATATATAATATAGAAGAGGGCGCTTTGCCATTCACAATTGAGCAACCCTGAGAGAGAGAGAGAGAGAGAGAGAGAGACTATCATATCCCTTGACTCAAAATCATGGCCATAAAAAAGAAGAAAAAAATGAAGAATAACGAAAGGGAAGGGGAAAAATGATGCACGACTTGCAATTTCAACAAATTGTGAGAAAAAAACTTCAAAAATTGGTCTAAACTTGTAATTGGGATAGACTCCTCAGATAGGATTCACATGTAGCGTTTTCTTTGGTTTAAAAAGTATGATCCACATTTTAGCATAAATTTCTCTATATTTTGATAAAAAATAATATTTAGGAATTTCTTTTAATGCTATATTTCTATAATGTGGGGGCTGTATAATATATATTCACATATATAAATGTGGGTTTTATATACTTGGATCTATTATCGGGTATATTCACACACACACACACATGTTGGTTTTATATGCTTGGGTTTGTTATCATGTCTGTTCAATTAAATAGATGTCGATTTCATGTATTTTCACTTATATATGTGGGTTTTATATACTTGAGGCTGTTATATATGATCTTGGATCAAAATCTAATACCAAAACTGAAGTAGAATGAAAGAAATAAAAGAAAAGGGGTCAGAAGGGTATTTTTGAATTTCTGGGGCAAATGCATAAATGACTAAAATACCTCCATAGAAATTTCTGATTGCTATGAAATTCTACAGGTGATCACTCAGGCATGTAGGGAACCACTATTCCCAAATTTTGAATTTTTAGAAACGAATTAATGGAAATATTAATTTTCAAAGATTATAAGAGTATCTTTGAATTTTTGGGATAGAGGTGCAAAATGAAAAGAAAAAAAAAATACCCTTATAAAAATTTTAGATTACTATAAAATTTTCCAAATGATCACTTAGGTCTATAGGGAACAACTATTCCAAACTTTAGAGTTTTTAGAAAATAATCGAGAGAAATATTAATTTTCAAAGGTTGTTGTTTTAAGATTACTTAAAGAAACTAGAAAGTCTAAGGTTAAAGACTCATTAAGAAAGGCTAGGAATTAGTAGGGAAATAAGAGATTATTTAGGGCTTAGAAAGGGGACACATGTGGGACAAAAATCCTAAAATAAAAGAAGAGAGTGTCAACATAGATACGTCTTGTTATCATGTTGTACAATTATATTGTTAATACCCAAATTTTGACTCGAGTCAATAAACAAATCTCGTACACTCTTCTAGGAAGTGTTTAGAATTAGAGCTTAGGCAACCCTAGTTTAGGATAATAAAACTGACTCATGCCACACAAACCCCAAAGCATGGATAAAATCCATCATAAACAACCTGAACATAATCAAAACCCTAAAAAATAACCAACGAACCCTAAAAACCAAAGACTGAACCTAGACTCTAGGAGATTAGGCACATACCCTCAAAGTCTCCCTTGGATAGATTGGTCATAAAGGTATTACATGCATTAAATTATGTGCAAAACCCATCTGGGTCATACCTTCTAGCTTCCAGAACCATTTTCCCCTTCATAAAAGGTCAAAATACACCCATCCCTGATAAGCCCTGATATTTAGGAATTCACCAAAAATGCTATGAATGTATAATTTCCAGACAATTAGTGACAATATTGTTAAAATTCTTCAGGTAAGCGTCCCCCTCATGAAGCCTTCCTGGTTAAAAAGTGACAATTTTCCCCTTTTTATTCCCAAAGCCCAATTCTCTTGTATATGTAAACCGTAATTCTCAGAGTCCTCGAAACTTCCCCCGACACTCGATAGACACCTAGTTAGTTCTAGGTCTACCTAAATTCTTCAGCGTTTGAGAGTCCCTCTCTCATAAAATTTTCTAGATGGACCCAACCTGCCCTAAACTCTTGTTTCTTCCTAAATCTTTGCACAACATTTCAAACAGGTTCCAATCTTTGAGGACACCTTGGTGATTATACCGACATCTGAATTCTAAATGGTTAATCACTACATCTCGGAATCTCTTTATCCTTTGAGATTTCCTCTCCTAAAAAATTCCCTAGGTAGGCCCTACCTGCTCCCAATCTCTGCCACAACCAACATAGGGCATTTCTTGGAGTACGATTTTGCACATAAATTTCTACTTACGTACCTGATTAATTAATAACCATACTAGACCTACATTTCATGAAACTTGGGGTTTGCATTTTACATCAAGGACTCAAAAAACAATTTTATTTTTGCCCCTCTAAAATGTAACTAGGCATCCCTAGGGTTACTAAATCACCATTGTTATATAGTCAACTCATTCTGGAATCCGCTTCTGATTGCGACATTGCAACCAAAATGTTTGAGAGACCTAAAAGGCACTATAAAATTGCAATCATTGGAGCCTAGTACCCCAAAAAGTGAAGATCTTATGTGCAAGGGTCGATTTCACCAGAAAAGGCAATCATTACACATTAATATCTGAAGACTTTTGGGGTAGCCTCATTAATTCCCCATTAATGCTCCATTAATGATTCATTAATAAACATGAATATTATAAAATTGAAAATTCCATGTAGATTAAATCCTACCCTTTGATTAAGAATCAATCTTAAGAGAATATATGCCTTTACAAGTGACCTTCCCCCACTGGCTACCTTCATCATCTCATAAATCACATGAATTTGGCATGCACACTTGTCACATTCATGCCAATGCTCTATACATCACCACGTAGTCCCCATCCACACATTATCGCCCCTCACAAATCACATGAATGTTGCATAGACACTTGTCACATTCATGTCAATGCTCTCTACATCACCCCATAGTCCTCATTCACACCTCATCCTCTCACACAAATCACTTGAGATTGGTGTGGACACTTGTCGCATTCATGTTAATGTTCCCTAAATCACCACATGCTCATCATAAGATCCCACCAAATGGCAGCCGCTCATTAGTCCTCATTCAAATCTTTGCCACCTCACTAATTATATGGACACTTATCACCTTCATGCCAATACTCTCTACATCACCCCATAGTCCTCATTCATACTTCATCATCTCACAAACCATTTGAGTTTAGAATGGACACTTGTCATATGTAGATCACTCCCACCAAAGCCATGGGACACTTGTCCCCATCCCCTTCTCCACACCATGAGTTCTTGACACATGGCCCCTCTAGGGGCCATGCATCTCCTCCACCAATCAAGTTGATCCATTAGCTTTCCTCATAAGTCTGCACATGTCACACCCTCATTGGCTCATGCCAATACATCACATGGACACTTGTCATATGTAGATCACTCCCACCATAGGCAAGTGACATTTGTCCCCATCTCCATGAACCACATCTACACCATAAACTCTTGACACATGGCCCTTTAAGGTCCATGCATCCCCTCCACCAATCAAAACCACCAGCTTACCCTTAAGTCTCCACATGGCACATGCTCATTGGTTCATGCCAACACATCAAATGGACACTTTTCAAATGTAGATCATCTTCCACAAAAGCCAAGGGACATTTGTCTCCATCTCCATGGAGCACCTCTACACCATAAACTCTTGAATCATGGTCCTCTAGTGTCCATGTGTAACACCAAATTTCGAGGCTTTGATATTAGGCGAAATTCGTTGGATAAATTACCTAACCAATTTTTTAGAGGCTAGTTTATTATTTTATATATGAGGAACTAAAACTCCAAGTCTGATGGACTTGTTAATTATAGCCGTTTAGCACAACCAACCTTTGATTAACAAGTCCATCAAACTTCTAACTTGTATTATAAAATAGAGTTACAGGAACATAAAGAAGAAGAGGGAGAAGAGAATATGATATTCTTATATATATGACTACACTTGTTCATACATCGGTAGGTTTACCTATCCATGATTTGAATCATCTGTAAGCTTCCTATGATGTCTTTCTTAGGGAGATGGCAGAGGTATAATGGATGTGCCCCTTCTCTTTTGGAAGAGAGGTAACTTACAAACCTTCAATGGGCAAGTGTAGCTTGCCTTGTGATGAATCTTCAACGTCTCTTCTTCTAAATTCTCTCTCTCTCTCTGTTTATTTATTTTCTTTTGTATCTCTCTGAATATTCTCTGCGTGTGTTCCTTCATGCATGCACATTGGTATTTATAGGCATAAAAAAATAAGTTTAGAGAAGAGTCCTTGTTTTAGAAGAACTCTATCTCTTCCATATCGTTTTTGTTGCGATGAGATTCTTCAAATCTTGTCTTTAGGATTTAGTGATTCTTCTATGCGAGAATCTACCTTCTTCCATCTTTTAGGCAGTTAGGGGACTCACAGGAGTCATGGCTATCCAAAATAATCACCTTGGGAAAAGATAAACCCAGATTTCAGTTTATGATTTTTGCAATGCGCGAATGTGAACAGTTTATTCGCACACACTTTTAGGGTGAAAATGAATACTTGAATTCCTCTTATTTCTGGCAAATGAGACTGTGAATTTGCACTCGTAGTAAAGAATGTGACGAGTGTCATTTCATACTGACATTTGCGCACACTTTTGGGTTTCTACACCATGCATCCCCTCCACTGATCAAAACCATTAGCTTTACCCCTTAAGTCTCAACATGTCATATGCTCATTGCCCTTGCTAACCCACCCTCATGGACACTTGTCAAGCATCCTATTGAGAAAAAACCCTATAAATACCCCCCAATTATGTGCACAAGAGGGGAGAAAAACATGAGAAATTTTTTCCTATTGAACTTGGAAAGAAGAGAAGAGAAACCAAAGGATAAAACTCAAGCGCTACAACTATTCACCCACCTTCAAGTAGGATCTACCCCCTTTTCCTTTCTTTAATTAAAGCATGCTTAGGTCTTCTTAATTTTATTTAAATTTTATGTTTTTCTACATCTATTGGCACTTCCAAGAGGGCCATGTTAGGCCCCATTTGACCTCTCATAAAGGGTTACCTAGCAGGGGCATACACTGCCCTTGCTCACTTCTCTGCTTGCACCATGTTTAATCTCATATTTTTAATAATTATTTGGCATAGTGTTTTTGCCAATTTTTTTTTATGAGAAACCCATATGATGTTGGGCCAGGTCTTTGAAAAATTTCACTTTCGTTGGATCTCCTTAAGGGGTCCAAAAGCTTGAAATAGCAGACCTTTGGTTTGTTGTTTTATGTCTTGATGCCTTGGAGTCTATGTCAATCTCGAATTTTAAATAATTATTTGGCATAGTGTTTTTTCCCAACTTTATTTTTTTGAGAAATCCACAGAATGTTGAACCAAGTCTTTGAAAATTTTCACTTTCATTAGACCTCCCTAGGAGTCCAAAAGCTTGAAATAGCAGGCCTATGTTCTTCTATTTTATGTCCTAACGCCTTGGAGTCTATGTCAATCTCGGATTTTTAATAATTATTTGAAAGTGTTTTTGCCCAAATTTTCTATGAGGAACCCACAAGATGTTGGGCCAGATCTTTGAAAAAATTCACTTTCATTGGACTGCCCTAAGGGGTCCAAAAGCTTGAAATAGCAAACCTCTGGTCTGCTATTTAATGTCCTAATGCCTTGGAATCTATGTCAATATCAAATTTTTAATAATAATTTGGCACAAAATTTTTCCTAAATTTTTTATGAGGAAACCACAGGATGTTGGTTGAGGTCTCTAAATTTTTTTTACTTTCATTAGACCTCCCTAAGGGGTCCAAAAACTTGGAATAGCAGGCCTCTAGTCTACTATTTTATGTCCTAATACCTTGGAGTCTATGTCAATCCCAAATTTTTTTTTTATAATTATTTGGCACAACGTTTTACCCAAAATTTTATGAGAAACTCACAGGATGTTGGGCCTTTCAATTTCATTGGATCTCCATAAGGGGTCCAAAAGCTTGAAATAGCAGGCCTCTGTTCTTTTCAAGCGTCAGACTAAAATCAAGTGCTAGTTCCTGATTTCATTTTTTTTAAATCCACCTTTTTGTTTTTAAGAATTGACTTGATGTGAACATTTATCATGAGTATTGGTATTCTATTTTGGCTAATTATTTGGATATAAAACTCATTAAAATATTGTTTTCTTCCTTTTATATAAGTATGGCATTACCTTTTAATAGGTTGCTTTGGATTAAATTTGAGTATCGTATGTTGTCTTTGATTATTGTTCATGTATATGGATGAGCTTAGAATAGATTATGTTATGCATTCAATTATTTCTCTCAATATTCCATTATATGTTCTATCTTGGTTGTTTGCTATACATGCATATGTATGTATGAATGGATGATATGTATGGCAAGAAGGACCACCCTCTGTAACTATCCCTTTCCCCCACGTGCTTATAAACTGTCGAGACACTATTCTAAGCCACAAAGGCTTGAAAAAAATCCATTACAAGCTGCCAAGGATTCTAATACCTAAATTTTATACACAATGAAATTCAAGCGTTAGATGGAAATTAAGTGTCAGGTTCATAAAGCCGGGTTTTGAGAAACCCATGGATGGTGATGGGTCTGTTGAGGTTAGATCTCCCTTTTGACCATATCATGGCAGTTCATGATGGAAGAAGCCCTAAAAACTTAGCCAAATCTGAACATGTTCATTCCTTTAAAGACCACCCTAGGTACACCATAGTCTTGTCCATTTTTGATAATTTGTTTACATGTCTTCACATCGTGGAGTACTATGTAAGTATACTTAATGGCTTAAAATGAACCCACCTTGACTCACTTTCACAGTCAGACATATTTGACTACTGAGACTCTAACACACACAATCTCTAGAATTACATGTAGCTTGACCCCGACAAAACCATAAAAACTTGAACAATAATGTATCAGCTATGTATTTAGCTTGAGACTATGTCTTAATTGCAGCTGCGATAATCACATAACACCTAGGGTCGAATCACACAACACCTGGGGCCCAAACAAATAATTTCATATTTAAAAGGCACATATTCCTATGACAGGCTATGGCGCACATGTTAAGAGAAGACACACTAAAAATGTGAGTGTATTGGGGTACCTAACACCTTTCCCAACCACAACAAAACAACTTACCTGAACCTCTGGAGACTTAGACTAGAATAAGAGTCTGGTACACTAGCCCTCAAGTCCTAGACTTCCTTTCCCCGAGAAAGGAGACTAATGTCTAACTCCATCAGTAAACTTGAGTTGGTGGTGACTCCCAAGAACCTTGGCATGGCCAACTAAAGGATCACTCCTCACACATTGCACCATTAGACCTTATGCGACCGAAGTGAAGATGGGGTAGGAGCCTTGAGACATCACAAAAAAGACCCGAGGGGGATGTGAACCTCCCTCGATGCCCACATATATAGATGTTATTTTTATACATTTAGGTTTGGCATCATGTATATTCTTTTATATAAATGTTTCATTTATAAACTTGGGTCTATTATGATGCATACTCACCTATGTAGATGCTATTTTTTTATTCTTAGATCTATCTTTATATACATTCATGTGTATATATATTGATTTTACATGCTTGGGATTGTCATCATGTATGGTAACTTATATAGATGCTAATATTGAACACATGGGATTGTTGTTTATAAAAGAAAAAAAGGAAGCAACATACGGTTGTTGTTTTGATATAAATGGAACTGGATTGAGTTTCCCTTAACATAATGTGGAATATCTAGCTGAACAAATAAAGTTGGGGGCTTAAATATGTAAATGAGACAATGTTCTAAGGGGGGGGGAGGTTGAACAAATGAGACAATGTTCTAAAGAGGATGGAGTTCCCGTACTTATATACAAATGGTTTTCCTATATTAACACACAGAGAGATATCCTATACTTGGTACGGATGGTTATCCCTTACATGGAGACACAAATGGTTATCTTGTGCCTAGTCAACACAAAGGGTTTTCCCATATTGAAATACAAATGATGTACCCATGCTAGAGTCATGGGTGAGATAGGTGGATGCACTTTATTTTAGATTCCCTTATCATGTGAAAGGTGGTATAATACCCAGAATTTCTCAAAAGGATAAAAATAAAAAGATAAATATGCTGCTCATGTGACATGTTTTTCTATATGATAAAATGTTTTTGCATATGTAACTTATTCCTTAAACCTTGATGTAATTATCTTGATGCATATATATGTTGTTTAGGTGATGGGTGTGTGTGTCTGTGATTCCTAGCCATGGAATCTACATACTTACACGAGCTATGAACTAACTTATGTTAATTAACTCTTTTCAAATAGGGACATTTTAGTTCTTATCCATTTTTCCACTTTGCAACATTCTTAGGATAGTGACTAGTATAGCATGTAAGAGGAAATACGGAGGAATGGAATGGTCCACGTTCATCAAATATTATTATTTAAATTTAAGACTCTATAAATGTTAACGAAATTTGGAGGTTTTAGAAATCCTTTCGGAATTTATTTGATAGTTGATCTTAATTTAAGTTGGTTAGGTTTTTAAAATGAGGATAGTGATGGTTGATGTGGATGAATACATAGCTGTCGAGAGGATAGTGATGATGCTAGTGAGTGGGATGAACTATTCCTTGATCCCATGAGGGAGTCTCTATTGATCCCGTGAAGATTGAAGCTATGATGAAGTGGAATAGGCCAAAGAATGTGACCCGAATCATGAGTTTCTTGGGATTGTCTAGGTGCTATCGAAGGTTTATGGAAGGATTTTCAAAATTAGAAGTATGAAAGTAGCTTTGAGAAACTTAAAACCCGCTTAACTACAATACCTATACTTACCATTCCATCTGGAACTGAGAGATTTGTGATCTATAGTGACACTTCCTACAATGGATTGGGTTGTGTATTGATACAACACGGTAGGGTTGTCGCATATGCTTTTCGACAATCAAAGAGGCATGAGCAAAACTGAAAGTCCATAATTGATCCTAGAGGGGGGGTGAATAGGATAAATCAATTTTTTGATTCCCTTTGTTAATTCAAATCACTTTTTTTTCTTAATTTGTTTAATCTTATTATTTATTTGCAACGAAAGTCTTTTGATTAGCAAATTACTTGTCTATGAACCAATCATTGACCATGAGGCTCCGTCATGCACTATAGTGTTACCTATAGTAGAGCGGGAGTAGGATTGATAAGTTCTCTAATATTATTTGGTTTTATCCTTTTTAATCTTAAGTGTTAATGTGCACAATTGTAATGAATTGAATAACTATAATGAATTGCTTGATAAAGTAAATGTAAATAATCAAACACAATTAACAGGTACACAACACAAAGAATTTTACAATGGTTTGGCACAACGGCCTACGTCCACTCTCAAAAGCTCACAAATGATCTATATAATTTTATTAAGATTGATATAGTATAATCAAGGCCAAAATTAAAAGCCTAACTACTTGCAATGCAAACCAATCTACACTTGGTGTTTCTAGTGAGTGTGGTCTACACTTTTGGTGTCTCTGGTAAAAGTGCCAAGTCTTCACTATCGGTGTCTTTGGCGATAGTGCTAGGTCTATTCTCGGTGTCTCTGACAGGAACGGTCTACACCTTTGATAAGGTACCTAGATTTACAATATTGGTGTCTCCAATGGTAGTTCTTAATTCTCCTAGTGTTTTCGGTGGGAGTATTTATAAATATATATGAGTAAATTTCAATCAAAGCACATGCTTACCTATTTTTTCAGTTGATGTACCCTTTACCACTATTTGGGAATGCTCCTTCTTGAGCAAGATAAAACTTTTGAATTCCACATGAGTTTCGCTTTGAACAACTCTTGAATCCCACCTCTTGAAAATTTTCCTTAGTAGGGATAGAGAGGGGGTTTTGATTCGTCTATATCCTATCTACGTATAGGGATTGATGATCACAAGATTATAGAAAAGAATCTCTCTTAAAAACACCAAAGTTTTGAACAAAAAGTATTCAATGTGGTTCTAGACCAATTGCTTTGCTCTTCGGTGCTTATCCTTATTTATAATAGACCTAAAGTCATAGTATCCATAGGATAAGAATATTTCTAATAGTCAAATCATGTTCACCATTGATTTGTTTTGAATTTTAAAGTTTTTAGTCAATCTGGGTGTTTCTAGCACTTAGGATCGATCCTAGTACTTAGATATCAAGAAAACAAGCACCCGAGAAGCCCTGGTTCGATCCTAAATCGATCCAAACTTATTTGGATTGATCCAAATAAGTTGGATAGAACAATGGGCCTTGGATCAATCCTGGATCAATCCAAAGTCTCTGTAATCCAAAAAAAAAAAAAATGCTTAAAAAGACTATGAAGACTTCAAGATCGCCCCTCCAAGGTTCGGGAAGGTTCGTAGAGCTTTGGAAACTTTTGTTATACCTTTGATTCACTGTGACCATGTCACCTTACCTAATTTACCTTTTGTGAGCTCAAAGTGAAGTGTGAATCCTTCGGAATGATTTTCAAGTTCTCGGTTGACTTTTCATACTCTAAGACAGTTCTTCGTGCTTGGGGTAGTTCTTCATGAAGCTCAAACCAGACAACCTTCTAGACTCTAACATGACTCTTTACATGTCCTAGTCTATATAATTCTTGTATTTTACAGTTCATGGAATTTAAAACTTTAACATTAACAAAAACTTCCAAACTCATGAGTTGGAGTTGGTAGCCATGACTTTTACACTAAAGATTTAGAGGCATTACTTGTATGTAGAGAAATTTAAAATATACACTAATCACAAAAGATTGAAACTTATTCTTCCAGAAGGATTTAAATATGAGACAAAGAAAGTGACAGACTACGATTGTACTATTCAGTAACATCCAGTGAAGGCTAATGTGGTTGTCAATGCCCTGAGTTGTAAATCTAAACATATCGTTTAATAAACCAGTACCCAGGACACCATAAAGAAAATACGTACAGAAGTAATTACCCTTAGGGCTAAGATAGAAATTTTAATTATCTAGCCTAACTTCATTCAAAGAGTCATTGAAAGCTAAAAGAAGGATGCTCAACTTGTGAAAATCCTTGAAAGTGTAGCCAATGGATTGAAGCTTGTTTTGTAGATATAGCTAGATAGAGGATTATGTTTTTGAGGCAGGTTATGCATCCCAGACAACCCTAAATTAAAGAGAATTGTCCTTGATGAAGCCCATAAAACCTGATATACTATTCATCAAGGGAGTGTGTGATAGCATGATACATCCATAGTTGCATGGTGTGCTAGAGAGTAAAAGAAGACCACCAAAACCCAACTGGGATCCTACAACCACTTTTCATTCTTGAGTGGAAGTAGGAGCGCATTACCATGGACTTTATCACTGGTCTACCAATGTCTAGAAGTGAAAATGACACCATATAGGCCATCATAGATTGGCTCATAAAGTCAACACATTTTCTTACCATTTCATCTATCATTACTATGGATGAATTGAAAAAATCTATGCTAAGGAGATAGTTAAGTTACATGGAGTTCCTATGACCACTGTATCTGATCGAGACACAAGGTTCACTTCCCAATTTTGGGGGCATTATAGAAGGCCATGGGGGACTAGAATTCAGTATGATTTTCCACCCACAAATATATGGGAAAACTAAAAGGAAAAACCAAATAGTAAAAGACATGTTGTGAGCTTGTGTGATGGACTTTCATGGAAATTGGGATAAGCACCTTCCATTGATTGATTCACATACAACAATACTGCCAAGTAAGTATAGGGATGGCACCATATGAAGCACTATATGGTCAAAATTTTGGTTCCCCTATTTGTTGGTATGAGGTGGGGAAAAGAAGATAATTGGAGCTGGAGTTGGTCTAGATAACTATAGAAAAAGTTGACTTGATCAGGAAGAGACTACAAACAACTTAAAGTTGGTAGAAAAGTTAAATAGACCTAAAGAGGAGGAAGCTGGAGTTCCAAGTGGGGAACCACATATTTTTGAAGGTCTTGCCTACTAAGAGTGTCACTAGATTCGAGAAAATAAGGAAATTGAACCCTAGGTTCATCAGACCTTTTAAGATCCTAGAGAGGATTGGAGAGGTTACATATCAACTGGTACTACCACAAAGGTTATCCAGAGTACATGATGTTTTCCATGTTTCTATGTTAATGAGGTAGAATTAGAACCCTTTCACATTAAGGAGTATGATCCCATTTAACTGAGTGAGGATCTTTCATATGAGGAGAGACCTATTCAAATTTTGGATAGAAAGGAGCACACTCTATGCACCAAGACCATTCCACACACACACACACACACACACAAATGTTGGTTTTATATGCTTGGGTATGTTATCATGTTTATTTAGTTATATAGATGTTGATTTTATGTAAATTTGCCTATATATATGTAGATTTTCTATACTCGGGGCTGTTATGATGTAGGATCAAACTCTAATACCAAAATTGAAGTAGAATGAGAGAAATTGAAGAAAAGGGGTCAGAAGGGTATTTCTAATTTTTTAGGCAGAGCCACAAAATGACTAAAATACCCTATAGAAATTTATGATTGCAATGAAATTCTACAGGTGATCACTTAGGCCTATAGAGAGCCATTGTTCCAAATTTTAGAATTTTTAAAAAAAAATTGAGAGAAATATTAATTTTTAAATGTTAGAAAGGTATCTCTTAATTTATGGAATAGAGATCCAAAATGATGAAAATATCCCTGTAAAAATTTCAGATTGCTATGAAATTTTCTAGGTGATCACTTAATCCTATAAGGATCCATTGTTCCAAGAATTTTTGGAAAATAATTAAGAGAAATATTAAATTTTAAAGGTTGTTGTTTTAGGACTAGTTAAAGAAACCAAAAAGTCTAAGGCCAAAGACTCATTAAGAAATGTTAGAGATTAGGAGTGAAATCAAAGACGATTTAGGGGTTAGAAAGGGGACTCATGTGGGACAAGAACCCTAGAAGAAAAGAAGAGAGTATCAACATAGATATGGCTTGTTATCATGTTGGTACAATTATATAGATGCTGATTTTATAAATTTGGGTCTGGCATCATGTATATTCTTTTATATAAGTGATGCTTTTATAAACTTGGGTCTGGCATCATATAGATGCTAGTTTTATATTCTTGAATCTGTCATTATGTATATTCACGTGTATATATATTGATTTTACATGCTTGGGATATTTATCATGTATGATTACTTATATAGTTGTTGTTTTATATCCATGAGACTATTATCATTTGTATCCATTTATATAGATGCTAATTTTGAACACATGAGACTATTGTTTATATTTACAAAAAAGGATGCAATATACGGTTGTTGTTTTGATATAAATGAAACTGAATTGGGTTTCCCTTGACGTAATGTGGAATATCTAGATAAACAAATAAATCCAGGGGGGTTGAACAATTTTCACATAAAGAGGATGGAGTTCTCATACTTGTATATGGATGGTTTATCTGTATTAACACACAGATGGATATCCTATACTTGGTATGGATAGTTGTCTCATGCATGGAGACATAGATGGTTATCCTATGCCTGACCAACACAAATGATTTTCCCATATGAAAATACTGATGATTTACCCGTGTTGGAGTGACGGGTGAGATAGGTGGATGCACTTTCTTTTAGATTCCCTTATTATGTGAAATGTGGTGTTATACCCTAGAATTTTTCAGAGGGATCAAAATAAAAAGATAAGTCGACTGCTCATATGACACATGTTTTTCTAGATGATAGAATGTTTTTGCATATATAACTTATTCCTTTGAACTTGATGTAATTATCTTGATAGATATATGTGTTGTTTAAGTGATGGGTGCATGTGTGTGATTCCTAGCCATGAAATACGAGTTGTGAGCTGACTTGTGTTAATTAATTTTTTTTAGATAGGGCTATTTCAAGCTCTTAGTTATTTTTTCACTTTGCTACATTCTTGAGATAGTGGTTGGTATAGCAGGTAGGAGGAAATATGGAGGAATGGAATGGAACACATTCGTCAAATATTAATATTTTAATTCAAGACTCTGTAAACGTTAACGGACTTTGCGGTTTTAGAAATCCTTCTAGAATTTATTTGATAGTTTATTTTAATTTAAATTGGTTATGTTTCTAAAATGAGGATAATGAAGTTTGATGTGGATGAATACGGAGTTGGGAGGATAGTGATGATGCTAGTGACTGTGATGAACTTATTGGAGTGTTAGAAAATTTTCCAGGTGTCCATATTACAGCCGTTACGTTGCCAAAATTTTGGCAAGAATGACCTATGGATCACTTACCAAAAACATTTCCACTTGACAAGTGGAAAAGGAAATTGAAAATTTACAAAGTTACCTTGATTGGGGCAACATCGTGGATTCGATTAACGGACTTGTCATGCCCAGGGCATTATGGATACATACCAAAAAAATCAAATTTGGGTGGGTGATTTTCCCTTTTTTAGGGTACATGTTGCAACACAAACAATGCCAAACTTTAAGCTGTGGTAAAGCATCCTAAGTCCTTTCAAAGTCCCATCTAGATGGATCACCATAACTCATGCAGCAATTGCCAATGAATAAATTACCGTTGTCTTGATTTTGTGATTTACTATGGATTATTGAAAAGTGAGATTTGTATATTAGGAGCAACGATATTAGAAGACGAAATGGTTAGAAGAAATTAAAAACAGGACATGGAAAACACTAAATGTAACACTAAATGTTAATGAAGAATTCTTGGTTGAGTGTTCAATTATAAATAAAGAAGCATTAGTTTTACTAATAGAATTTGTTGAGGATGGTGTTTGATTAGCACCGTGGCAGAGTGATGTAGAAGCAAGGGGGGGGGGGGCACCCCCCTCAAATTCCAACAAAGAAAAAACAAGGAAGGATATATTTTGTGATGACAAAGTGTAGGGGTAGAGGGGGATAGTTGTCCCCCCTCAAATTTTAACCAAAAAAAAAAGGAAGAAAATGTTTTGTGATGACAAAGTGTCTGTAGTGTTTATGGTGAATTATAAGATGACACATGTGTTGGGGGGGGGGGTTAAAAAATTGTT
>JAOXJP010020465.1:0-17316 GCA_025762735.1 Platanus orientalis | reverse complement strand
CATATGTGAATTGTAATTGTATGATTTGTATCTATATTTTGGTAATTTTCTGTTTCTACTTTTTTATGAATCTTATTTTTATCTTTGGACTTTTATTCATAAAACATGTCAGAAATAATAATTTTTTGGACTAGAAATAAGGTAGATAGGCTCTAACTAACATAATAAAGCTTTTAAATTTTTTTCTGATTTTTTTTTAGGGCGATCCGGCTGCTGGCAGATCCGCAATGGATCGACCGATCCTTGACTGGATCGTCCAATCCATGAGTGGATCGGATCGGGATCACTCAGGTCCGATCCCGATCCCGATCCCGAGTTTTTGATCTATGGATCCAAAAGTCAATCACTTGGGAAATAAAAGTAGCTTAAGCATTATCTTCTTAATAACAATTTGTAATTTGTTGAAACTTCCAAGAGCATAGAGTATCTAGGGGGAATAATACAGCTGCATGAGAGACAGGTGGGACCCATATTCTCTCATACGTATGGAGAGAGATTTCTTTCTCCTATATGTATGAGAATTCTATGGATTCTCAAATTGGGTCTTTAGTTTTTTCTTTAAGTATTTTAGAAGTTATATTTTAGTAGCTAAGATATATGTGTTTTTTTAGAGCTCTATACGATTGGAATAAAGGACTAGAACATCTTTTTTCTGAAATCAGAATTGAAGTTATTGCTTCCTATTCCACGGTTGGTGTTGTGGCTCCCTTAGTGAGTTGGTGCTGCTAACATTACCCAACCCAAAGGAACTTTCTTTAGGAGCTGGGAGATTATAGGAGGGATCATCTCATCAAATGGGTGATTGCTTGTAGGCCGATTGATATGGGGGGCCTCGGTTTAGGCAACCTAATGATTTAAAATGATGCCCTCCTACCAAAATGGTTGTTGAGATTCCCCATAAAATCAAGTAGTCCATGGCATGCGGTTACATCTGCTAAATATAGCCTTCTCACCAACAGTTAATACTCTTATCTCTAACGGAAGAGTGCTTCTATCATGCCCTTGAAAGAACATCAGCAAGATTTACCCCCAAGTTCTCTTCAAATAACATATATGATCTGGGTAAAGGGGATAGAATCAAATTCTGGGAGGATGTGTGGTAGGGAGAGTCCCCTCTAAGCCAGAAACTTTTTCCCAATTTTCAATTTGTTTCAAATAATGGTATGGGGCATGAGAAGGATGGTCTGTATCTCCTGGAGTCTACATCTTAGTTATCTATCGCATCTTCATCAATAAAGAATGACGTCTCTCCTAATACTACAGATGAGTTGTTCCAGTGGCATCATCATCTTGGTTACCCATATATTTCTTCGTAAGGAAACTTTTTCCCAAATTTCAGTTTGTTTCAAATAATTTTTCATTGTGAGCCTTGGCAATAGGCAGTAAA
This sequence comes from Platanus orientalis, assembly GCA_025762735.1. Lineage (NCBI taxonomy): Eukaryota > Viridiplantae > Streptophyta > Magnoliopsida > Proteales > Platanaceae > Platanus > Platanus orientalis. The sequence goes on along the minus strand of JAOXJP010020465.1, from coordinate 15,929 downwards.
GGGCGGTTTGGCCCAACGGTAAGGCTTACCGTTAGCCGTCCCTGGTGGCGCGGGTTCGAGTCACGGAAACAGCTCTCCAGAAATGGGGGTAAGGCTGCATACATCTTGCCCTTCCCCGACCCCGCGTTAGCGGGAGCCTCGTGCACTGGGTCGTCTTTTTTTTTTTTAGCCTTGGAAGTAGGCAAAACACTATCGTTCAATTTATCCATTTGCCATTGTTCATTCTAATGTTTGGGGCCTTCCGCAGTTACTTCTTTCTCTAGTTTTCGCTACTTTGTTACATTTATAGATGATTACTCCCGTGTTACATAGGTATACTTGTTAAAGAACAAAGTGATGAGTGTACTGTATTCAAATCATTTTATAACATGATCCACACACAATTTGGCACCAAACTCCGCATTCTTTGATCACAATGGGGGAGAGTTTTTCTTCAATTCTCTTTCTTCATTTTTTAGCGAGTCTAGGATTGTCCACCAGACCACTTGTTCGGGCACTCCTAAGCAAAAATGGGATGGTTAAGCATAAAAATACACTTACTTGCGATTGCATGTGCACTCATGTTTACAAGGAATGTGCCTAAGACTTTTTGGCCTGATGACATTCAAATAGCCATCTACCCTCATGAATAGGATGCCCTCACATGTTCTCTTTTTAAAATCTTCAATCGAAGTTCTATCACCAAGAACTACTTTGTTCTCTCTTCCCCAAAAAAACATTTGGGTGCATTTGCTATATGCACATATCTAAGTATAATCACACCAAGCTCAACCCAAAAGCACAAGTGTATCTTTCTAGGTTATTGTATTGATCAAAAAGAGTTTTAAGTGTTTTCACCCACTTCTCCACCAAAAGTTTGTTTCTTAGGATGTGGCATTCTTTAAGTCCACTCCTTTATTTTCTCCAGATAAGACATCTCTTCAAGAAGAGAGTTCAGGTGAAGAGTTGTCTTTTTCCACAATTTCACTTCTTATCTCAATTTCGTCATTTCACTTTAATAGTAATGGTGTCAGTAGAAAGGAGGAGAATGAACTTAAAATATACACTCGAAGAAAGAAGTAAGGTGACTCAGATTTTCAATAAGAAAAAGGAGTTGAAGAACATCAAGAAGGAGATCCCAATCAGCAAAGTGACCAGAATCCTCATGTACCCATTCAAGAGTCGTCTATGGATTCAATTCCCGAAAAAAGTAACACCTCATCTCCCTTATAAGGTAAATGATTCTGACATACCTATTACTCTCCAAAAAGGTGTTAGATCATGTACCGAATATCCCATATCAAACTTTGTCTCTTATCATGCTTTATATTCTTCCTTTCAAAACTGCGTTGCTTCCTTGTCTTCAATCACCATTCCTCACACGGTATCAAAAGCTTTACCACAACTCCAATGGCAAACTGTCATGAAGGAGGAGATAAAAGCTCTAGAAAAAAACCAGACATGGGAATTGGTTAACCTCCCAAGTGGAAAGATGACAGTTGGATGTTAATGGGTATTTACTGTGAACCATAAATCTGATGGGTCAATTGACAGGTACAAAGCCACGTCTAGTTGCAAAGGGATATACGTAGACATTTGGAATTGATTACTAGGAGACTTTCGCTCCCTTGGCAAAGATGAATTCAGTTTAGGTCCTAATCTCACTTCCTGCAAATCATGGATGGCCTTTATTCCAATTAGATGTGAAAAACACCTTTTTACATGGAGACCTAGAAGAAAATGTATACATGGATACACCACCTAGATTCCAAATGTCAGGCACAAAGGGTAAAATGTGTAAGCTGAAAAAGGCACTTTATGGTTTAAAACAGTCGCCAAGAGCGTGGTTTCAGGCAGCAATAAATACAAATGGGTATAAACAATGCCAAGCCAATCATACATTGTTTATAAAAAGAATTGATAGGAAGGTGACGCCTCTCATTATGTACATGAATGATATTGTGGTCACTGGAAATGATGAAGTGGAGATGGCACAACTTAAGATTAACCTAGCAAGAGAGTTTGAAATCAAGGATCTGGATTTCCTCAAATATTTTCTAAGATTAAAGTGGCAAGGTCTAGACAGTGAATCTTTATCTGCCGAAGAAAATATGTTCTTGATCTACTAAAGGACTCGGGATTGATGAGATGTAAACCATGTGCTACACCCATTGAAGTAAATCATAGATTAAAAGGTGACAGTGAAACGTTGATTGATCCAAGTGAGTATCAGCGACTTGTTGGGCGTCTCATCTAATTATCCCTAACTAGACCTAACATAGCTCTTGTAGTGGAGGTGATTAGTCAATTTATTTGTTTATGCATGCTCCCACTCAAACGCACATGGAAGCTGCATATAGAGTTCCAAAATATCTGAAGAGGTACCCATGAAAAGGAATTATGTATAACAAGTATGATCATCAAAGAATTGTTAAGGCAGCATATTCAGATGCAAATTGAGCAGGTTCCTTAACTGACCGAAGATCAACCACTGGATATTGTTCCTTTGTTTGTGGCAATCTCGTTACATAGCGCAGCAAAAAACAATAAGTGGTTGCGAGGTCTAATGCTAAAGCAGAATTCCGTTCAATGGCCAATGGGATTTGTGAACTCTTATGGTTGAAAAAGTTACTCAATGAATTGGGATTTCCTGTGAAGTGTCCAATGAATCTCTTTTGTGATAATAAGGCAACCATTAGCATTGCACGTGACCTAATACAACATGATATAACAAAGCATATGGAAGGTGATCGACATTTTATCAAGGACCATATCAAATCAAGGTGTATTTGCGTTCCTTTTGTTCAGACGAAGTATAAACTTGCAAACATCTTCACAAAGGGATTAAGTAGTATTCATTTTTCATACATTCTAGAAAAGTTATGAATGATGACATATATTCACCAGCTTAAGGGGGAATGTTGAGATACATTACATGAAGGGTAGTATCGTAAGATGTATTTTATATATGTATATGCACGGTATACCATTCACTATGATATACCATCTCTCTATTAAAACATATAACTCGTATAAAGAGGATTACTCTCTAATACGATTCCCCCATTCTTGTGTAACTCTCTCTCCCTCTCATCTCTTCTCTATTTCTTGTCCTTCGCTCTCTAATCTTCACGCAGGTGTACGAAATCCATCTTCCATCTAGTGGTTGTCAACCAGCTTGTGTGGGGCCCCCTTTGTTGACATTGGAACATCACTAAATGCCAAAATAACGAATTGTAGGCCAACACACAAAAATCCCTACCCTGGCTTTTAGACTTATTACATAAACACACATGCATAAATGAAAGCCAAAACTACCCTTAGCACAAAAGGCCATATTACAAAATCGACCCACCCCTTAAAACACTTAAACCAACCCATCTTTTCGCACCATCTTGAACTTGAATCTCTTGTGGGGTGGAACCTACATTAACCACTTCACTATGTCCACATTAGGAAATTAGGAAGTTCATTCCAATTGCCCACCACCATGTGATCTAACTTTTTTATGGGACTAAATTTTTGTAACATGTCTGCATCACTGAAGGGATGGTGATACCAAGGTGTTTGACAAACCACAAATCCTCTCGAGTAGTCTCAAGGTAAACAATAAGCAACTCATATGTAAGGGCTGGTGACAAAGCAACCTCAGCAATATTCCACAATTTTTACAATATTTCTTTCTAACATTTCCGATATGTCTTATTTTGGCCGGACCAACATTTCCACCGACATTTTTGAGACTTGCTTAGCACTAAGACAGTAATAGTAAGATTGATAATTTGCTCTATCACAAATTTCCCTAGGAAAGAATTGCAGAGAAAATTGGGGAGCACAAACCACCAAGAAGGCTAAGGTTCTTAGAACATGCAATCTAAAGTTGAGTATGGTTTGTGGGGGACCATTAGGATGTATGGAAAACCTTGACCTTGGGAATGAAATTGGAGAATAGTACTGCTGAAATATCAATCCTTGTTGCTGATTACACTTCACTTAAAATTACCATGACTTCCTCTATTCTTCTGTTTTCAAGATTATTGCTTTGATTCCGACAATGACTTCGGTGGAAGTGGTCGACTAAGAGTGTTGACATGCTGAAGAAGTGGCCTGAGATTAAAGGAACCAAAGAACAAAGGTCATGATGGAAGTAATGAACAGATCACAAGATTTCCAAGAGAATAAAAAACCATGTCCTTATTTGACATACATTTCAATTCATGCCAATTGACAAAAGATATTCTTGAATTTGCTCTGAAACTCCTGAAAAGTAGAGCTCTTCTGCCTAGATTGAAATTTCAACCATATGTATGTTGCAGGCATTCTTCAAAATCGATGAAGTACCTGTCCCAAATGCTTATTTGATTCCAACAGTCCACAGGTTCTAGTCAGACACTTCTGAATTGTGTGACTTTTTTGGCATTCTTTGCTAGCATCACATAAATTTGACATTTACAATATATTGCGAATTTTATTTTTTCCTACAAAAAGATTGCCAATAGGGAGAAAGCAGAAGAAAAACGAGGAAGAAAGCATGCTGTCAAACAGACCTATACAGTTTATCAGGCCACCAAATTAGCCTCAACATAGAATTAATGGTGGGATAGCCATTGTCATTCACAGGGCCATGGGTTAACTGCTAACCAAGCCCATTATTAAGGGTTGTGGGAAGCTATCCAGCATGCAGGACGCATGAGAAATTCCATGTCTTCTCACGAGGAGTGGTTCACCTAAAAATAAGACAAAGGGTTGCGATTGAAAAAGATTTAAAATCTCCTAACTTTAGAGAACCATAGATGTAAGGAAGTCTAATTAGTTGTTTTACCAATCTAATTTCTAGAATTAGCAGTGGTCTTACCTATGTTTAATTGAGGAGTTCTTTTAGTCTTCTTTGGTAAGTATTGAGATTATTTTGAAAACGGGGGATGACAGATCCCTGACCCTGTTTACAAGAAGGAAGGCAAGCTGTATAAGTTTTACAAAAAAACAAAAAAGAAAGAAAAAGAAGAAGCATAAAAAATTAACATCACCCAAACCATACGACAAATTATGGCATTACATAACAATGAATTATGTTTGTCCATCCTCTTTTCAAATCCCTCATGTTTATGTCCTGAAACTGCTTACTATACAGTGTCTCCATACAGCAACTTTCCTTGGCATGGCTTTCCAGGCTTTTATAAGATGGTTTTGAATAGTTTCTCTCCAGCCAAATAAACTATCACCCTGCCTCTAGGGAAACCGTCACAGAACCTTGACACTCAGGCTGAATGTGGAGGTCCTCCAACTGTCAACCAATACTTTTAGATATTTAGGCATCACCAATGACATCCCAAAATCATCTAAAACTGCTGCCCAAACTTACAAGGCAAAATTCCAATGAATGAGAAGATAAAAAATCACTTCCACATCTTGCAAACAGAGCAAGCACACATTTGGTAGCACATGGCCTCTCGTAACGAAGTAATTGACAGTAATAATACTAAACGGACAACTTTCCATTAGAACTAGACCTCTGGGCTCCGTCTGGTGTTCATCATACTCCATCTCTCCCATCATTCTGTATGGAGAATGACGGGATTTTCAAAAGTTTTGGCATCTGGTTGTCATGATGTGAAAACGAGATTTTCCCATAACAGTTAGATTATTTCTTGATTCTGCTTTTTCATTTTCTCCTACAAAACGCCTGAAAATCAACATTTTCACAAGATTCTCTCATTACGTTCATGTTCTCTCTGGTAATCATGGTAAGCAGATAGGTGTAGAAAGGTGCGTGAAAATAGGAAAAATGATCATTTCTTTTCTTTTCTTTTTTTATTTTCTTTTCTTTTCTATTCCGCTCGTTTCTTCCGCAACGACAACCACCAGATAGAGCCTTGAAGAAGACCAATGGGATCTTTCCCAGGGAAATCTGAGAACACATAAGCATCATGTAACTTGTAGCGGGATTTGGCCAAAAAAAATCCAAAGGATAGCTTCACCTCTCTGATGTGGACAACACTAAGAGGCACTTGTGTAATGTGTAAGACTCAAGACTTGTGTAATGTGTGGCTTGTTTAGGGTATTTTAGGGGCTGGGGTACTCATGTAATAAGGCTAGTAATGCTATGGCAGTTTTAAGGATTTCTTTTAAAAGGTTATGCTTCTAATAAGGCTGAAAAGACAAGGGTAAAATAGGTAATGAAGGGGTGGTTGACCACTAGGATGTTTTTGTCTTTTAGAGGGCTACCAAGTCAACAAGTGGGGCCTATAAAGAGCTGGTCAACAACTCCTAGCAGAAGGTGGTTTTTGATAGTCTTAATTTTTAGAAAGTCAAGGTTTTACTAGTTATGGGTTTAAGAAAGCCTTAGGTAGCACGTAAGCTAGTAGTTTAGGACTTTCTAATTTGGTTTATTTCTATTTTCTTGAGTTTGTAAGCCTATATATAAGGCTGCACGTTTTTGTATTGCCTGGGTTTTCCCTTCTCCTTAATTGGTTGTAGCCATTAGAAACCTAGGGTTATAGCCCTAGTATCCTTTCCCTCCCAATCAGTTGTAGCAGTTGGGTTCTTCTTCCTACCTTCTATCTTCCTTCTCTATTCTTCTATCTTCCTTCTTCAACCTTCTCATTTATTTCTCTTTCTTCTTCTCCCATCTCCTTTCATGCATCATCATTAAGTTCGAAGAAAATCAAGCTGCTGGAATATAGGCTTCCACAAATTCTGCTCTTCAACACTTAAGATAATTCTGGGCTATTTTCTAGTAAAATCACCCCTCCCTAAAGAAGTCTTTTCCCTCCTTTCTTTTTAGGGTTTACTCCTCTAATTGTGGGCTATTTGAAACCATAGATTCCCTTTTAAAAGTTTGTTGTTATAATAGAATAAGAAACCCTAATCTGTTTTTAGGCTATTTTGCTCAAAGTGTTGCTGCAGACTGGTAAGTTACATGCTTTATATACTTTTACTCTTCAGAATCACATGAAATTTTGCATGTACATCACTTTTGTATCTATCTAGTACCTTGTAAAATTTCAGAATTTTCTGACACATCAGTAGGGATATTTTGATAATTTTACCAATCTGCCCAGATTTTCAAAAAACCCTAAATCAGCACTTTTCTTCTTAATTTTTCCCTTCTTTTCTTGTCTAATCCCTTCTAAATTCGTTCTAAATTCCCTTGGATTGACTCCTTACTTCTTTCCCAAATTTCATTTAAGTTTCAGAATATTTTTTGATAGGTAAACATTAGTGGTTAATTTATTAGTAGGTGAAGATGGGTTTCGAAAGCAGGTTTGTGGTACTACGCCCACAGACTTTATCAACTTACCAAGTTTGAGAATATTTGGGTAACCCTATCCTATATTCTTGAAACCCTAATTTTGTTTTCACTGCTGCAACATCTACTTGGGCCCATATCACCAGAATATAACAGCCACTAGACTGTCTTATACTAACTTTGGTATCGAAGCATATCATCCTGCACCAATCTCCTCCAATCCTTGTTGTCTGGTGACCCACTGATAGTTTCTCAAAAATGTCAAGGAGATTGGCTATGGATTCAATTTCCCGGTCATTTGGATCTATTATTAGCTAAGGAGAGACCATCTTGCCCCTAGCCCGTCAAAAGACAAATCTGGATTTAAGAATTTTTGGTACTAGGACATGAAAGGCTTTAATCTGGCTTGAGAAGATCTTCTCACAAGCCCAGAACAAGCAATCATCACATCTCAGACCAGGCACACCCAAATACTAATACAGGCCATCGGGCTGTGGGCTTTTTTCCAGCCCTTCCCTCACTCTAAACACAACATATATATAAACCCAAATCGATACCCGAATCTTATTCCTAATCAATAGAGACAACCTTATATGCAACATGCCAACACTTGATTGGACTGAAACACAATAGTCCTTTTGATTGATTCGAATCAACCTTAATGATTCCTATCCTTTCGATTAGAGATCTCACATCTTTGAAAATGTAGTTGTTGATCCTCTCAAGGCTGCCCTATATTGCACTTTCTTTGTTCATTTCATGGGTGTCTCATATCCCTCTTTCTAAGGACGTAAAATATGTAGACTAGGTGTTAGGTTGGGATGAGATGGTTTTTTTGTATCTTTGTTTTGCAGTACCTCTTGTACTGCTGTTTTTTGGGGCTGCTTCCCCCTTTCTTACATTCTTTTATAATATATATATATATATATATATATATATATATATATATTTGGGGCTGAATGTTGTGTGTGAGATTAGATTCCTCTACACACGTATAATTGTATTTAAGTATATGATAAATACCCTGAATATACACAGCCTACAAATACTCTGCAACATCACTTGATTGGGAGGACAAGAAGTACCAAATCTGGAACCCAGGCACATGCTCAAGACTCCAAAGGGTACTAGGCATGTGGGGTAACAAGTTTTAAGGGGTTAATTGTAATAATTTTAGAGTAGGGTATGATCATGAAATAAGGCTATAAAGCCAAGGGTATATATGTCTTATTGAGCTGGTCGTCCACATCACTATTTTGTCTTGTAGTGACGATTATGTCAACATGTGGAGCCCCCACTAGTAGTTGTCGACAGCCATGGCAAAAGAGTTAGAAAGTTCTTTTTAGTTCTTTAAATATTTAGAAAGTTTAAGATATTAGCTAGTTTCTAAATTAGGAAGGTCTCCAAATTTTTTTAGGCTCCCCCTCCCCCTTTCAACCAATTCATTGAATGAAGAAAATAAAATTTCCATTTAACCTTGTGGCTGTGGATCCCTATCCCTCTCCTCTCTTTTCTTTAGGGAAGCCATGGGCACTTCTTATCCTTTTTTTCCATCTTCTTCTTCTCATTCTTCTCCCTTTCTTCTATCACTTATTTTCCCTTTATTTCAATCCTTTCTATGGGTGCGATCATACCAGCACTAATGCACCGGATCCCATCAGAACTCCGCAGTTAAGCGTGCTTGGGCGAGAGTAGTACTAGGATGGGTGACCTCCTGGGAAGTCCTCGTGTTGCACCCCCTTTTCTTTTACCCCAAATAGTTGGGATAAGGCTGTTTGTTGTTGTTGTTGTATCCCCTAGGTGTCCCCTTCTAGACCCCCCCCAAACTCCCCTTGATTCCTCTTCTTCCTTGCTAGCTTATAAGATTTTTTTTAATTAGAAAAAAATTATTAAAATAACAGGAAAAGAGGCAGAACAAGGGGATGAGAAATCCCCACAACACAACCAAAAAAGAAAAACCAAAACCGATCCCCCGGCTCCAAAAGGCCCCAAAACCAACCCCTATTAGAGCATATGAACCCCAATGGTGCTCTTCCAACTCCTGACAAGGGCTCCACGCAGCAAACCATCATAACCTTTACATCTTCTAGCCCAAAACACAATCAAGTCCTTAGCTCTCATATACGCTCGCCAAGCAAGCTCCACATAGCCCTTGAAGACCCGGCTATTTCTTTCCTTCCAAATTATCTAACAAACCACTATAGGCACTAATCCCCAAACTTTCTTCTCAAAAAACACTAAACGCCGATGTTCGCCATCCATTAAAAAACCCATGAGATCCGAAGGGGCTATATATGTAGTACCAAAATCCTTCACCAACCCGCACTAAACCTCCCAAGAGAAAGGGCAATGGATAAGAAGATGGGGCCTATTCTCCATCATGCATGCACAATAGGCAAACACTAGGCAGGTAGAGGCCTTTTGTCCATAGGGCATCTATGGTAGAGATTTTCTCCAGGGTAGCTGTCCACATAAAAAACTAGACCTTAAGAGGAACCCCATTATACCATACAACCTTCTAGGGACCCTCCACATCCCCATGATTGGATAGAAAACCATAACAAGATTTCACCAAGAACTAGGCCTCCTTACCAAACCTCCAAACCCGGTCCGCTGTCAAACCATAAATATCAGGGAAATCCTGCTTGAGAGGCCGCTCCCCACACCACACATCTTCCCAAAACTTAACCAAGTTCCCATTTCCCACTTCAAACACTAAACCCCCTTTAAACACGTGTCAAAACTACACAATTCCCCTCCACGAACTCCCGCCAAAGGGCCCCCAGTGCAACATTATATCCTAACCATCGACCAAATCATACTTGGCTGCCACTAGCTGCCTCCATAAACTACCCACCTCCAAATCAAAATGTCATAACCATTTACATAGGAGAGCTTTGGTCATGTCCCCCAACATGCATAATCCTGCTCCCCCTTTCTCCTTTAGGGAACACACCCTATTCCACGCCACCAAGTGCATGCCTTTGCCATCTTCCCTCCCTTTCCATAAAAAATCCCTCTGCACCTTCTCCATGACTTTACACAAGAATCCAGGTAAGACCAACAACAATAGATAGTGAATGGGAATGCTTGCGAGAGTCGTCTTTATCAAGGTTTGACGGCCCCATTTCAAGAGATAGCAAGCCTTCCACCCAGTGAGCTGCTTCCTCATCCTGTCAATCACCGGGTGCCACACCTCCTTCTGCTTGTACAAAGATCCGAGAGGAAGGCCCAAATAGGTTGATGGGAGAAATCCCTATCTACACTCCAGATCCGCCACAAGCATGTCCAAGTTCGGCACCTCCCCCACTGCTATCAAAGAGCTCTTGCCCAAGTTTAAATGCAACCCAGACACAACCTTGAAGCACCTGAACACACACTTGAGCATTCTTATCTGCTGCTGGGAATTGTCGAAAAATATCATAGCATCATCTGCGAACTGTAAGTGAGAGACTACCGATTCTCCCCTCCCGACAAAAAACCTTCAAACATGCCCACCTCCGCTACTTGCTAGCTTATAAGATTCTTCTCTAGTTTTAGGGTTCTTCCATTAAAGAAACCTGTTGAACTGATATTTTTATAATTTGATAAATCAAATCTTGTTAGAATGATCTGAAATTTTGAACATAGGGTTAGACTCACCATAGAGGTCACCTGTCAAATTTGATATTTTCTTACGCATGACCAGGGATATTTTGGTCATTCCACAATTTCTAACCTTTAAAAAAGCTATTTCGAGCTTTTGTTAAGATCTTTATAGCAGCAACTTACCACCTTTTCAAGTCTCCCCTGCATTTACTAAGTTAATTTCATATGATGTCTAACATTTGTATATGGTCCAACACTCCAAACAGCCCCCGGGAGATATGAGTTTTGGGAAGAACTTAACAATAAAATTCTCTAGGGAAGATACTTTGATGTGTTGGCAGAGATTTTAATGTGATAAGTTTCTTTCATGAAAGAAGAGGAGGCAGTTGAATCACTACAAGTATAAAGGGGTTAAAAACTTTTAGAGTAAGTGTGAATTGCATGATTTTCCCTTGCAAAATGCATGTTACACTTGGTCAAACATGTCACTACGTTGTCGTCTAGACAGCTTTTAGTCTCTAATGAGTGGGTAAGAGCACTTTGGGTCTCTCTCCCAATCTTCTCTCACAAGAACTACTTCGAACCATGGCCCAATTCTAATTCAGACCGTCGGCATCGCTGTATTAGGGGAAGGATTTAAATTAACGAAATAGATTTAGGAAATAAAATGAAAGGTGAAAGTGTGGAATAAGAAAGTTTTTGGCATGCTAGGTGAGGTCAAATCCAAACTTGTGAGAGATTGAGATCCTTTATAAATTGGAAGAGGATAAATAATCGGAGGTAGAGTTGCAGGAAAGAAGACACCTAAAAAGTGAGCATGAGGACGTAAAAAAGAGAATACACTAGTTTGTGGCTAAAATTAGGACATAGGTGGATCAAGGAGGGAGATGGAAACACTAAATTTTTTCATAAAGCAGCAAATGCATAAAGAATGGCAAAATCAAATCTAGAGGATTGTGGTAAATGGGGTAGAAATTGGAGATACAAAGGCATAGTGGGCTAGTTTACGAATTTGTTAGGATCTGACCCAAAAACAAGGTAGATGTTTTAATGTGAGAAAGTATCTCTGGGGATAAAACCAGAAGGATTGAGGGTCATTTTGATGAGGAAGAGAATAAGGAGGCCATTTTTTATATGAAGAGACAAACCCCAAAGCCCAGATGAATTCATGATGGGATTTTTTACAAGATTTTTGAGAACTGGTTAAGCATGAACTTAAAGTATTAGAGTAGTTTTAAAAAGGAGTGATTAATAAAAGTATGAATGCCATCTTCATTACTCGTGTTCCAAAGATTCCAAGAGTAGTTGACCCAAAGGACTTTAGACCCATTAGTTTGACAAGAAGTGTCTACAAAATAATTGCAAAGCATCTGGCCAAAGGGCTAAGGCAAGTTCTATACATGTTTATTTCCTCAAACCAGAGAGCTTTTGTTTGTTCATAATAGGAAGATCTTGGATGCAATTCTCATTGCCAACGAATGTTATGAAGACATGAGCGTCTTAGGATGAAGAAACCTATTTTGTAAAGTTGACCTCCTAGTTAAGGCATACGATAACATTAATTGGAAATTTTTATATTTTGCAATGAAAAATAAAAATAAAAAAGAATTTCAGGAATAAATGGAGGAAATGTATGCATAGTTGTATTTCTTCTACGTTCTCTGTCATCATGAATGGTTTGTCAAAAGAAGGCCTAAGGCAAGGAGATACGCTCTTTCATTTTCTCTTTACCTTAGTTGCAAATGTCATCACATCAGATTGATTAATTAGCAAAGCAGAATCATCAGATATCATTAGGTTTCTCAGTAGGTAAAAAAAGAGTAGCTATATCACACCTCTAGTTTGCAGATGATACCATCTTGTTTTGTGAAATCCCAAGACTACTAAATTAGAAACCTTGATAAAACTCTCAAATGTTTCAAGAGAATAATTGGGTTGAGAGAGCCTAGAGAAGAGGAGAATTGTAGGTATCAATATCAAAGATGGGGATCTAGGAAGATTTGCCCAATCTTAGGTTGTGAGGTGGAAGAATGGCTATTGGATGACCCTTGGTGCAAATCCAAGGTTGGATGAGTTCTGACACCCTATTGTGGAAAAAATCTCAAGAAAACTTGCTTTGTGAAAGTAAATTTATATGTATCTAAGAAAAAGGATTGCCCTAATTAAAGCTACCTTTAATAGCTTACCAGCATACTACTCGATTTTCAAAACCCCAATGAATACCTTGAAATCATAAAAACTTTTTTTTATCTCTTTTTTTTTTCTTTTTAGTAGGTAATCATTGGTTAGTTTATTAATAGGAGAAGGTTGGCTTTGAACCCAGGACTGTTCGACTTTACCGACTTAAAAAGTTGGTATCATTAGAGGAACTCCTTATGTGAGCTAGGGGATGATAAAAAAGATCACCTTATAAATTGAGATGCGATATGTCTTCCAACGGAAAAAGGAGGTCTTAGGTTAGTAGAATAAAATAATGAAATACAGCTTTGCTGTCAAACTGGCTGCAGTGATTCCCTAAAGTACCGAATAGCCTATTGTACTTAGTGATAAAATCCAAATATGGCCTTCATGCAAATGGATGGGATTCTTGTTTAGTCAGTCGAGTCACCCTATTCTGTCCTTAGAAGGACATTAGCGTCCTCGCCATCCTCCTCCCCACTTTCATTCCCTTTATTAGATATGATGTAGGAAATGGTGTCCAAATCAAATTTTAGAACCTCTGGTGAGGGGACAACCCCCTGAAATTGAGTTTCTCGCCAATACTCCTTATCTTAACAAGAAAAATCATTCCATATCCTCTTTGGCTTTGATTTCAGCATTCAGTTCATCTATGAGTGTAGAACCCCGCAGACGTTTTAAAGATTTTGAAATGAAGGATGTCATTTCCTTAAAGAGGTCTTACATTTCTCAGAAAAATGAGAGCTAATAGGGTATGGATTCTAAAACCTGATGGTAATTTCTCATCCAAATCATTGTTTGCCTCTCTATGCGGTGGCAGTTTTGATATTGCCTCCTTTCCCCATGAAATCCTGTGGAAGTTCTCAGCACTCTTAAAGATAAAAGTTTTCGGGTGAGAGGTAGCTCACAAAAAGGTGAACACTTGTGATATGCTCCATATGAGGTGAAAGAATGGTTCATTCTATCCCATATATGCCTAATGTGCAAGAAGGCAAAGGAATCAGTTAACCAGCTTTTCATTCATTGTGATTTTGCAGAAGGTTATGGTATGGGAAAATTCCGTGGAAAGGAATATTGAACCATCTTCAGGCCTTCAAGAGTGGGTTGATACATAGTGTGGGGAATGGGAAATTTACTTTCTTTTGGGAGGATGTGTGGATTGGGGACAGACCGTTGAGGCTTGAATTTCTAGATGTGTATCATATTGCAATAGAGCCTTGGGCTAGGGAGCCTGATTATGCATCTCGAAGAAAGGAAGGTGTGGTGTGGCTACTGGTGTTCTGGAGAGTCCTTTTTGAATGGGAGATCCCGTCCACTTGAAGGTTGTTAGGTCAGTTAAGTGCATGCCAATCTTTAAGCAAAAGGGAAGATTGTAGATTGTGGATCAATGGACTGGGGGCTGTTTTTCAACGAAGACTTGTTATGAGCATTTGGAGGGTTCCGGTTTAAAGAAAGGCCCTTGGAGAGATGTGGTACAAAGTAGTGCCTCTCAAGGTTCAGTTCATCATGCGGATGGCGGTTTTTGAAAGGACATCTACTATGGACATGTTGAGGAACAAAGAATGCAGCTCACAAGCGTGTGTCTTCTTTGCTACAAAGGAAAGTCGATCTCTCATTTGCTATTACATTTCCCTTTTGCTTGGGAGGTGGGAGGTTTTTGTGTATGACCTTGCAAGAGTTTGATATATATATATATATATATTCGGGACATGCTTGATGGTTGGTGGACAGATGCGCGGAAAGGGCTTAGACAAACGATATGAGGCTAATTTTGATGGTGGTTTGTTGCTCATTGCGGCTTGAAAGAAACAATAGGACGTCTAATGACTACACGGAACCTTCTTTCAAGGTCTATAAAAGGGTTAAAGAGAATGCAGCTCACAAGAAAGGGTAAGGTGGTGCAAAGCATGAGTCCCTCCCAGAAAGGGGACCCTATTAGGGATTAGATGGAAGAGTTTTGGTATAAGGCTTGTAAGATTTACTGGGAACAGCTTGTCCTATTGTAGGCTGCTTTTCTTTCTTAATAAAGTTTCATTTTTCCCATCAATATATTTTTGGGATATGCCATGACATTAGCGCATGGCTCCCTAGAATATGTGGAGATGTGCCCTAATGGCTATGAGCAATTTAGGAGGAGTAAAGCTCTAGACTATTTCAAATAGATAAAAAAAAAAAAATAGAATTGAGCATTGGGCCATTAGGATTTCTTTAGAGGTCTATGGACTCCATAGTGAGGGATTAGGAATGGTCCAATCCTCTCCATCTTCCTCTACAGTTTCTCCTTGTTGCCCCCCCCCCCCCCTAGGAGTGATAAAACTTAATTTCGAAGGATGCTCAATGGGAAACCCTAGGCTATCAGATTTTGGAGTTGTTTTCAGAGATAACATAGGTTTAGTATTCTTTTTTCTTTTTCAAAGCCTGCTGCTGTTGGTTATTCCATCCAAGCAGAGACCTTGGGCCCCCATAATGACCTTAAGCAAGCTAACTCTCTAGGTTTGAAAAGAATTTTGCTCAGGGGAGACTCAGTTGAAGTCCTACAGTGGATTCCCGAAGATAACGGCAATCATGGAGGCTCTCTCATCTCATCAGACAGATTAGTGCTTTGGCCTCTTATCTAAACATCTCCTTCAAGTGGAGGCAAAGATCTGCAAATTCTATGGCAGATGAGTAAGCCAAACATGGTATATCTAAACCTAGTTTGGTGTGTGGGCCAAGAATTCCTTTTTAGTAAATGACACTGTAAACTGGTTTTGGTTCTCATCTGCCTTTCAAGACAAAGGCCTTGATTGTATCCATGTTTCTTTTATTTATTTATTTTAAAATCCAATATTCATCAAAAGGGGGGGGGGGGGGGCAAAATTTTACCCCAGCTAATATTTTACCATGTAAATGGGACAAACCAAGGAAAACAAAGTTAACTTTTTTAATTTACATA
>JAOXJP010020454.1:0-17317 GCA_025762735.1 Platanus orientalis | reverse complement strand
ATAATTGGGTTTTGGTCCCAAACTCATAGTTCTATGGTCTATTATATCATGTATATACTATATATTTATTTTAGAATTTTTGAAAAAATGGTTATTTTTGACAAAAAGTGACTTTAATCCATCAAATGCCATAATGCAATAAATTAGTAGATCTAACATCTAAATGTGTTGATCTGTCAAATTATTGCCAAAAAAAAAAAAAAGAATCAAAATGAAGATTTGAATAAAAAATCATACATTTTTGAATTTTATGCAAAAACCCTAAAACCTCTTCCTTCAATCCACTCAAATTCGCAACAAAACGAATTTTTGATCCTAAAAACTTATTTAAAACAAGAGACAAAGGTGTTAGGATGTGATTTATCAAAAAAAAAAAAAAAAAAATAGAGAAATTGGTGCATGAGAGAGGGAAGTGAGCAAAAATGACAAAAAGTGACTTACGGTCGTTATTTTGTTCTTACGGCCGATCCGTGAGTTGGATCGTTCGATCCAGGACGATCCAACTCAGGATCATCTGATCCATGTGCTGGAAGTCTGGATCAGTTAATCCATGAGTTGGATGGCCCCAATCCGACTCATGGATCGGCCGATCCGGCGCATGGATCGCCCGATCCTGTGCTAGATCCAATTTTATGTCAAAACTGGGATCGATCCCGATCCGATCTGGGCGATCCGAGCTTGGATTGGCCGAGTTTTAGAAATATGTTCCCTGCACCTTGGTGCACAATTTCTTTTTTTGAGAGTTGCATGTAGGAGGCATCGTTGGCTATTTTGACTGAGACAAGACTATTGCTCTCATGGAGGATAGATTTTATTGGCCTAATCTTTAAAGAGACATGGTTAAATTTGTAGAGTAATGTAGGACTTGTCAACTGGCAAAACAGAGTAAGCAGAGTTTTGGACTATATACCCCTTTGCTTGTTCCTCACATTCATTGGTAGGACATGAATATAGACTTCATGTTAGGTCTACCTAAAACTCCTAGGTAGAACAATTCCATCTTTGTGGTAGTTGAACGCTTTTCGAAAATGACACATTTCATACCCTGTTCTAAAACCTCTTATTGATCTAAATTTACTAAGTTATTCTTTGATGGGGTTGTTAAATTGCACGAGGTTCTTAAGTCCATAGTGTTTGACTGTGATATCAAGTTTATGAGTTATTTTTCATTCACTTATCACCCTTAAATTGATGGTCAAATCGAAGTGGTGAATTGGAGCTTAGGGAGTCTTTTGTGCTATCTAGATGGGGATCATCTTAGGTCATGGGATCATGTACTGCCTACAACTGAGTTTGCATGTAACAATAATGTCAATAGGTCCACAGGCATGAGTCCATGTGAGGCTGTCACTGGTTATAAATGTGGGGTTCTTATTGACTTTATTTCAATGTTAGCTACTCTTAGGCTTTCAGAGATTGCATCTATTTTTGCCCATCATATTCATTCATTACATGAAGAGACCCATAGGAAAATTACTCTTAGCAATGAGAAGTATGGACGGTCGGTTAATTCTCATCGAGTATATTGAAAGTTTCAGGAGGGAGATCAGGTTAATGGTACGACTTAGACTTGAGTGATTCCATCCTAGAGTCGCCAAGAAACTATGTGCACGTAGTTCTGGACCATATAAAGTTTTGAAACGAGTATGACCAAATGCTTATATTATTAACTTACCTTCAGACTTAAGGATTAACTGGACATTTAATGTTAAAGACCTAGTCCCATACCATTATCTAGTTTCTCATTTTCCCCAGCTTACTTCACCACCACCACCTTTACAACAGAGGTGAGAGGAGGTCGATGTTACTCTTGACTAGCAGACCGTGTTCACTAGACAAGGTGGATATCAGAAATACCTTATCAAGTGGAAGGGTAGACATGAGATTGATAGTGCTTGGTTGACACATGATGAGCTGCAACGAATTGACCCAGACATACTCGAGAAATATTGGAGTTTTATTTCGCCAGAGGCGAATCCTTCTTAGACACGACGGGGAGTTGACGAGGACATCCTGTCATGTGGCAGTGTCAGGATCTATCATCGTAGGAGGTCGGTCCATTGACCATTTGGATCGAGTAGTGCATGGAGGAGGACACATTGGCCACTGTTGTAGTGGTTTTGAGCCTCAGTTTTTGTGTTATTTTTTTGTTTGGTCATGTGGACCTCACTTTAGCAACATGTGCCTTTTAGTTTGTCTTGTTATTTTGTGTCTTTTATTAGTTTAAGGGTCATTATATTATTTTTTTTAGTTGATGTCCTTAGCTGCAATTTGTTTTAAGTTTTGGAGTCTAGTAATATTAGGAGTTTCTATTAGAGTTTTAAAGTTTCCAAATTTAGTAAGGGAGAAGGAGTGCAAATCGTGGGCTATAAATATAGCCTTCCCCGCTTTGTTTTCACATGACTTTATGAATAAAATTTGGCTGGTTTTCTCCCACACGATTTAGGTGTTTTCTTTCAAGTTTTTGTGCCAAACTTGAAACTCTAAGGTAGGGATTACCTGGGACTGTGGAGGTTGGTATTACCACACAAAGGTACCATCATCTTCTTCTTTTTCTTTTGTTGTTGCTGCCCCACACTACAAACCCCAATCACACCCTCCCCTTTCTATGAAATTCTCCGTGAAACCATATTTCCCCACACCTTATTCTGTAAGTATTTCATCATTCAAAGCCCTACTTCTTCATTCCAATCGGACAGCCCCAAAACCCTTCTCCATATGATTTCAATCATTCAAAACCCCTTCCAGCAAAACCCCATTCCTGCGGCAGCATCACCTGAGCTTTCCTTTAATTGATTTCATCTAGAAATCAATACTACTGTAAACCCTAACCTGTGGCACATATGATTTGATATCTCCTGGATATGGTCAGCTTTAACACCATCTTCACCCACATTATACCCTATGGCTGCTACAGATTGGATGCTTCCCTCTTTTTTAGAGCCTGGATGTTGCTCTCTTTATTTCAGATCCTGTGGCTGCATCAGTTCATAAGAGTTTTTGCTGGTTCCTTAAGTATGCTGGAGAAATTCTGTTACATGCGCTTGTAGAAATCAGAGTTGGTGTTGAGACAAATTTTTGCTTGCTGCTGCCTGGTACTTCAATCTGATGGACTTCAGCCTGTATGTGTGTGTGATCAATGATCTGTGGAGACCCTATTGAAGCCTTTTGCTGCTGAAGCTGATTCCAGTGGAACCTCCATACTTTGCTTCTTGAATACACACCACAGTAAAGGTTATTAAACCATCCTTTTAAATTACATTATTTGTTGTCTAATCGCCTATTTTGGCTCTGTCAGCACCCCCAGCCCACATATATTAAACTTAGACCTGACCCTATCTGGAACCTGATGCGGTAGCGGCTTGAGAAGTTTCAACCTTTGTGGAAGCCCAAGATCAAGAACAAAGGATGCAAGAAAACGATATAGTGCTGTCCACAAGATTTTTCCTTTATTTTTCTATTTTTGGAATTATTTTAGTTGTTTTCTTTTTATTTTAGGAAGGTTTTAGTAATGAGACTGATGTAATAAGACCATATGAGCCATGGAGAGGGGTTAAAATTAATTTAGAATAGTTTAGGACTGTTTTTAGGATTTTTAAGGATTTTTTTTTTTTTTTGAATTTTTCTGGTTTTTTTTGGCTTAACCGTACATGGGAGGGGTATTTTGGTCCAATTTGATCAAATTCCGAATTTTTATTATAAATAGGTCACAAAGATCTCATGTACAGTGAGTTGAAAAAAATTTATGAATTAAAGTTGGTTTTTGAAGTCCCAAGTATGGTTACATCTCTACATCTTTCACGTTTAGGTGAGTTCTTCATCTTCTTCTTGTTCTTTCGTCTTCTCCTCTTTTCTCTCTTATGTTTACTTTATTCTTAAATTATTCTTTAAATATTCTGCAGAAAATTCTTTATTCTTTATTATTATTTTTTAACATTTTTCTACAATCTACTTTGTTCCTATATATCATCCCTCACCTCTTCCATTCTTTTCTTCTTGTTATTCACATTCTTTAAACCATTTTTTTGTGCTATAGAAAATTTTCCAGCAAACCTTCTTTTTCTAATTACTCCATCATCTTCCTATAAAAACCTAATTCCTTTTAGGTTTAACCTTCCCATTACCCAACACATATAACCATACAAGAATCCCTCAATTTCCAACTATAAAATCTAGGGTTTCTTGAAGTTTTCTCAATTTTTGAATCGTTTGCATTATTTTCTTGATCTGTATTCAATTTCCTTAGATTTCTTGCTTCCCTTTGATAATCCATTCATACTTAAATTAGTTTCTTTGATTTTTTTGATTAATTTCTTTAAAGATTTGGTTTCTTAAATATTTTCTTTAAATTTTCAGCATTCTTTAATTTCAAGAAACTTTCTTTTAAGCTTTTGTGGTTAAATAATTATTGTAGGAATCCTTTTCCTTTGGATCCTACATCAGAACCCATATCAGTCCAATTGCACCACTTGAAATTCCCATAATTTACCCATTATTTCAGTCCTAAATACTCCTTTCACACACTTGTTGTGTTTGCCCAGGTGTTGAGCCCATAGCCCCTTAACTGAGAGGTCACATTGTGAGCTATAAATCCAACCTTTCATCTCATCCTTAAGTGACCCTTATTGGTCTTTATTCGTTGAATGATTGCTGATTTCGACAGTCTGATTGAAAGTTAGTTCTATTGGCACTGATCCACTCGTTGTTTTGGTTCTTTATTTGGTTTACTTCTTTATATTTTGAGTTGCATTATTACCTAACTTCTCAATTGGCTTAAGTATACTTGATTAGAGAGTAGGAATTTTGTTTATGATTTTTTTTCTTCGCTTTGTGTAATTATATTAGATCTCTAAATGCATCTGAATTCACATGCATGATGCATCAGATCGTCTGCTTGTAACGAATCCTGCCTAATCTTCATTAATATAAGCTTTAACTCTGATAAGTGGCATCCATATGAGCTAGTGTGGGTGCATGCATAAATTGACTAATGACACTAATGACATAAGTAATGTTAGGCCTGGTATGAGACTCCCCACTAGATGTTAATATTTTTTTACATTAGTTAAACGATCATTTAGATCTTCCTTGAGCTTGTGATTCGGATCAATAGGAACAATAGCCAGCTTATATCCAAGCATCCTTGTCCCTTTAGGAGATCAAGTACATGCTTTCATTGGGACAAAAAAATGCCGCTTTTTAACCTGGAAACCTCTAAAAAATGCCCCTCTTTAATTTCAAAATTTTTGCCAGCTTCACCTCTGATTCATCGTTGTTAGTAATTACTATGTCATCAACATAAACAATTAAAGTCATAAGTGTTCTTTGCCATTTGCTTCATAAATAAGGTGTGGTCACTTTGACATTAAGTATACTCATTCTTCAGCATAGCCAATCTGAATCGTTCAAACCAAGCCCTGGGAGACTGCTTTAATCCATACAAAGCCTTCCTTAACCTACATACCTTTCCTTTGCCTTCGAGAAGTTAAAACTTAGGAGGAGGCTACATGTACACTTCTTCGATGTCACCATTTAAAAAAGCATTATTTGCATTGAACTAATATTAGGGCTAGTGTTGTGTAGCAACAAGGGAGATGGGCACTCTGATTGAGTTCATTTTTGCAACTGGTGCAAACGTCTCCTGGTAATCAATCCCATATAACTAGGTGTGCCTTTTTGCAACAAGTCTGGCGTTGTATCTATCCATTGTACCATCTGCACTATACTTTACCATGAACACCCACTTGCATCCAACAGGTTCTTTACCATGAGAAAGGTTGACTATTTCACATGTATGATTTTTTTCAAGTGCTCTCATCTCTTCCTCCATGACAGTTTTCCATTATGGTTGTGATAGAGCTTCTGACACATTTTATGGTGCTGAAGTATGAAATTGAAGACAATGTAGAAGAAAAACTATGAAAAGATGGAGACAAGTGACTTAAGGAGACAAAGTTAGAAATAGGAGGCTCTATACAAGACCTAACACCCTTACGGTTAGTAATATGAACATTCATTTCATCAGGAGAAGAGTTTGAAAGTGAAACACTAGAGGAAGGAACAGTACTGGTTTCAGGGATAGAATCTGAAGAGATCTCTTGACTGAGAGTTTAGGATGGCATTTCATCTTGGTTTTGTTCTTTGTCCTGCACCTTTTCATTTCCTTTCTTTGAATACACTCGTAACCCCTTTCTCCCCCTAAATACCAACATGCGCATTTTCTTGTGCTTACTTTTCCCCTTGAATATCAACATACTTAGGGCTACTATGACCATTAAAAAAAAAAAAAAACAGAATAAGTAAAGGGGAAACAAAAGACATATTTTCTTGAACTCCAGCATTCTCCCCCGGAAGAGAAGTCTTCGGTGGAGAAAAGGGAACTCCCTCAAAGAATGTCACATCCCTCGATACCATACACTTTTTAGTACCTAGATAATAATATTATACCCTTTTTGATTTGCAACATAGTCAATGAAGATAAATTTGAGAACTTTGGGATTCAGTTTAGTGTGATCAGATTTGGATATATGAACAAAACATATACACTCAAAGGTTTTAGAAGGAAGATGGAACATATACACTCAAAGGTTTTAGGAGGAAGATGAAACATATACACTCAAAGGTTTTAGGAGGAAGATGGAACAAATGAGTGGATGGAGAGAGAAGCTCAAAAGGAGTTTTAAACTGAAGCACACGGGAAAGACTTGTGATTCATGAGAAAGGCTGCAGTTTGCAATGCCTTAGACTAAATTTTTTTTGGCACATTCATTGTGAACATGAATGCACAAGTAATTTCAAATAAATGACAAATTTTTCTTTCTACAACCCCATTCTGTTTAGAAGTACATAGACATGTAGTTTGATGGATGATACTAGACTCAATGAAGAACAAGGCAAGACCCCCAAACAAGTATTCTCCTCCATTATTTGACTGAAAGACTCTAATTTTAGCATCAAGTTGAGTATTGACTAACTAAATAAATGATTTCACATAAGAAAAGACATCACTTTTGGCTTTCAACAAATATACCTAAGTAGTCCTGCTGTAATTATCAAAAAATGCCACAATATAGCGAAAACCAAATAAAGATACAATAGGAGAGGGTCCCCACACATCAGAGTGCACAATATCAAATGGACGTTAACTTCTTTTATTACTGAGAGAGTAAACTGAGCAACAATGGTTCGCCAGTTCACAGGGTTTACAATACAACTTAAAATAATAAGAAAAAGACTAAAGAAACATTTTCTATAGTAAAGTAAAAGACATGTGGCCTAGTCTATTGTACCATTGTATTATTTTTTCTGGATTGCTCTTATTCAAACTCTTTGATGCCATAATGACTTGTTGGACTTGTGAGGAAATTGTTGATGATGTATCTAACAAGTATAATCCATCATTCTCAAGCCCCGACCAATTGTTCTCTTCTTTTCCAAATCCTGAAACACATAATAAGATGGAAGAAAAGTGACACTACAATTCAGAGACTTAGTAATATAACTGATAGATAAGAGATTTAATGAAAAATTAGGAACATGAAATATTGAAGATAAATGCAATGATGGATTCGCAATAATGTCACCTTTACTAGCAATAGAAGAATAATATCCGTCTGTCGTATGAACTTTATCCCTTCTTGAACACACATGGTAAGACAAAAACAAGGATGACATACTAGTCATATGATGGGAGGCTCCAAAATCAATAACCTAGATGCTGGTCAGAGTAGAGCAAGATGCATTAAGTGCAATGACAGAGATACTTGAATGAGCAAACGAAAAAGTGGAAGTTGCATGAGGATGATCTAACTGGGACATAAACCGTGAAATGCCTCAACCATCTCACAAGATAAAATCCCTTAAGATGCAGTGAGAGTAGCAGAACCGGTAACTGGAGGCTCAGAAGATGGTGGTGCTATAGTCACAGAGTGTGCACTTGATTGACTATTCCCAAAGTGCCACCCACATGGCCTTTTAAGGAATGTACAAGTCTTGAGTTTGGGAATCTGGAGGACATCCATGAAGATCCTAGCAAGTGTCCTTGGTATGACAGTTGTGCCCATAGTGCTCACATATTAGCTTGTATTGATTATCAGTATTGCTACCAAATCTACCACTACAGCCACGGGTACTGTCACCTCTATCACCTCTCTGAGATGATGAAATCAATGCAAAGTGCTCAACTTGAGCAGGTTGAGTTATAGTACTGCGGTGTTTCTCTTCTCTATAGAGAATTCCATACACTTCATTAAGAGGGGAAGGGAATCCTTACCAAGGATAATAACTCGTAACTGCTTATACTCTGGATTGAGACCATTCAACAATTCATAAACACGGAATTCCTTGACAAGTTTTGCATAGACAATTATATCTTCCTTACACTTGGGTCGAAATGTCAAAAAGTGATCCATCTCCTCCCACAATTGCTTTAGTGAAGAGTTATAGGATGCTAACAAAAGATAATTTCTGCTTCAACTGATGGATACTCAGCTTCAACTCATAGACCTTTGTTGTATTCCCAACTTCTGAGTAAGCCTGAGCCATAGAATCCCATATTTGTTTAGCAGTCTTGAGGAAGAGGTAGTGGCGATTAAACTCAAGCATCATGGAATGTAGAAGCTAGGACATGACTATTGCATTGTCAGTCTTCCACTTACAATACTTAGGGTCTATAACACTTGGAATGACCATGTCATCGAGGATGTATTCTTCATTATCCTTACCACTAATATAAAGAAGGGTAGACTAAGACCAAGCCAAATAATTCGTATTGTCGAACTTAATAGTGATAACCATTGCATTTGGAACATTGAAGGGGGGGGGGGGTTGATGTTCACATTGAAATCAACACTTCCAGAAGGGTTAGAAGTCTCACTCACATCAGTCATGGCTGAACATGATCGCCAGTAGCAAGAAATATGACCAAACTAGCAATCAGTACCTTGCAACAACACCGACCTAGCCACACGAGGCTACATAGCCCCTGCAACAATACCAAACTGACCACACCAAGTCACACAAGGCTACACAATCCTTTATGTACTACTCTGAACTTCCATAGGCCTACACAGGTCTCACGATCTACACAATGGGTCTAATCCCCCTTCGAAACATTCACCATGACTCAATCAAGAGAGCCAATCGCTTCCAACCTCCAAATAACCCAATCCACACACCTCAACATCTGATAAGAGCACCTCGGGGATTTTTCGGAAGTAAAAAATCAAACAAAATAGTAGAAAACGAGCTCGGCATTAAACAAGGGTTAGAAAACTTCACACTGACGCCTTGATTCTCGACCAAATTGAACGAAACAAGTTTCCATAGAATCCCCACAAAAAATGACCAATCCGCTACTAGAGAACCACGCTGAAACATCCCCACTTAATCGGATCGATTAGTTCTCTAGGATGTGGGGTTCTCAATTTTCCTTAAGAAATCGTTCGAAAAACATGCTTACACTGATTAAAAATTTTCGAAAAATGATCATAAATCAGCATAAATATTCCAAACCAAACCCTGTACAACCGTTAACGTAGCACTGGTTTCGGTTGTCTATGTCATTCTATTAGTGACAATTGATTCCTGGATCCTTTGATATCAAGTTAACAAGAAACTAACCAACTGATGTGGGAGCGTTCTATGCAAAGAAGAAGAAACTAGAAGATCATGGATAGTTCTTCATAGAATGTCTAATAGTTAAGTACTTAAATGTAATTTTCTGTTTAGGTTTTTTTTTTTTTGGGTCATTTCTTTAAGTATAGGGAGTTTAGTTAAAATAAGGAAAAGTATTCCAAAATAGTTAGGGAATTAAGAGGTGCACAACTTGCCCTCTTTTAAGTCCTTCATATGTTTAAAAATTTAAAATTTATGGGCCCCACAAGTGCTGGTTGTGTGGCACAGGTTTGGAGTTTTTTGGACTCTTTTAAGAGAAAAAAAATGGGCCCCATAAAGCTGGACGACAGCTCTAATAAATCTCCAAATCTTGGAGAATATTGAGATGATTTTGGGGGGCTCACGAATCTTGGTTGACAACCTTTAATGAGTCAAGTTTTAAGGAGTCTTTATTTTCAAAAGTCGTACTTATTTTGGAGTCTTATATTAAATAGAAGTTTTAGGATTTTAGAATTCAAGTGTTTTAGAAAGTTTGAGTCTAGAATATAGGGATTCTACTAGGATTATAATTCTATTTATTTTGCAATATTGTAAGCCTGTATATCGGCAATCAAATATGAATAAAAATCAGTGAATTGTATATGGAATTTTGACATGTCGTGTGTGACTATGGTTGGCGACCAATAGCCTCTTCTCTCTCCTCCTCCTCTCTTCCCACGTGAAAGAGGTAAGGTTTATCCCCTCCCTTTCTTCTTTCTCGCCTCTTCCCTTCTCTTTCTTCTTCTACCTCACTGTTTTCTGTAACAGTCCCTCTCTTTCCCTCTAATCAGCCCCTAAACTGATCCTGTTCTTCCCCACGAACAGCACTCTGTTCTGTACCCAAAACAGCTCCACTCCAATCCAAACCAGACCTTGCTGTGGTTCCCTTCTGCTCCAAATCAGGCCCTTCAAACCTTCTATCTACTGTCCGGCCCGCTGTTCAGATCTAAATTCTGTTCCTGGTTAAGCACTTTTCCAGCCCAAGATACCCTACTGTTTGATCCTGCAACAGTCCTCTGTTTTGTGCCTAATCTGTCCCACAGAAACCTACCTTTCACTTCTTCTACTAACCTGAACTCTTCCCCCACATGGCTCTACTTTACAGCCTCTAATCTGATCTTCTCTAGGTCCAAAACAGTACTCTCCATACTTTTTTCATTTCATAATTCCAAGCCTCATTAAGTCTTACTTTGGCCTACATGTGTGATTCTTTTCCTTGACTCATCCTGCATCACCAACTCTCCCAAAAACCTTAAGGTGTTAGGAGATACCCAAATTAATATACTTCAACACCACCTATGCTGCTGGTACGTTCTAGGAGTGCTGCCACGTGTCATGATGTCCTCAACATACCCATACAAGTAGTGACAATGCACAATATTTATCCCTTGACATTTTTTTCACAAATTCTAATCCTATTCTCAACCCTATCTTAAACAAATACAACTGAACTTGCAAATTTTTTTATATTTTATTACCTCTCTGATGATGGAGCATCTATGGGCAGCAAGAAGAAATTAGACGATCATGTGGGGGCCACTTGGAGTCTTTTTTTTTAATTATTAGGTCTTAGTGACTTGAAGTTGTAATCTTGAACTTACTTTTAGCCCAAATTTACAGAGGTCAAAATTTGTCGTTTTGGCTTGATTTTGGTGTCATTGAAAAAGTTATTTAGTTTCCTTTCCAATGAGAGGTCAAGATCTCGCAAATCTGAAGTGATTTGGGAGAGTTATGACTAAAGTACTATAGGGTACAGTATGTCACCTAAATAATGATTTTTTTTACTTAAGATTTTGCCAATAATAGGGGATTTAGCTTTGTATGGGATGTTACTAATATATCCTTATCTAAGTCATCTTTAGAGTTTAATTAGTGTTAGGAACTCCAATATAGAGCCCTTAGTTTTTAGGAAAATCTGCTATAACTCTTATTAATGCATATGGGCTGTATTATCTATGAATTGAAATTGAATTCAAGTGTAGCTTCTCTTCTCTCCTATCTATTGGTACTGAAGGAAAACTCGAATATCAGTTGTAGTTGGTATTAGCCCTAATCTTTCAATTCTAGCTGAGTTATTAGATCCACAGTCAGTTGTTGCTGATTGGTTCTCCTGTCTTATTTTGTTTCTGATGTCATTTATTGATCACAAAAATAAACATATTCAATGAGTGCCTCAACTGTTGTTACTGTGGATCTTTTTATGCCAGCCTTATAGCAAGTTAAGTATCGCTTGAGTTCAATTTCTGCTGTTTCCATTTCCATTTATTGAGAATTTCCTAAAACAGAACTTGTTCTGAGTTGTTTAAAGGGTTAAGGGTATCAATTTAGACTAATTCTAGGGAACGTTAATACCCACCTAGCATTAGTTATCCTTAAAATTTCAGGCTGGTCTGCAAACCCCCTAGATAGGGTTTTTATTCTATTCGGCCAGACTGAACCTATTGATTTCTAAAATGTTGTTATGGGTTTAAGAATTTTATGAATGGTTGTTATTGATTATACATGTGGTATATTTGATCTGAAAATATTGGTTATTGTGTATAAGAGTGGGCCCATAACCTACATGATTTCACAATCTTTGGATATTGTTCTACATCACTTTCCCTTTGGGATCCCCTAGACTTCAACCCCCTACCTAAAGATCCTTATGGAGAAACACACTCGTTTCCTCCCAGAGAACGACTTGCTGCAGCAGAGCTCTGGGAAGAAGGAAGAAGAGGAGGGGAGGCTGTGATGGAATGAGAATGGTCACAGCACGTTAGTATTCTTCTTGGCCGTAGAGTATCCGAACTCATTAGCATTTATTTGTTTTATATATATATATATATTCTCCACAGTCTATATTCTCTTTGAGATGCCAAAACCACTTGCTGAAGGGATCTGGGATGTGGTTGGAGTTGCCACTTCAGCTTTATGGATATACGTATGAGTGCAAGCATAATATGTAATGGGTGCTTTTTTAACTAATTTACTTAAGTTGGCAGTTGGCACTCATACATAACATGTAATGGGTGGCTTTTTAACTAATAAACATAAGTTGGTGTCTGTGGCTGTGTTTCTGAGGCCAAGTGGGATTAAATAGGATGGCTGTCAGGGCAACCATATTATAGAAATGTTTGTGTACCTTTTAAACCAATGTATGCAGAGGCATTAATTACTCCATACAAGTACCAAATTTGTTGGAAGGAAGATGGTTACAAGAACTGTTGGTGCCTTGAAGCTTATTTTGCCTGGGCATTCCCCTGATATGGCCCTGAACCTTTAAAAAAACAACAGCAGCAACAACAACAAGAAGGATATGGGGCACTGCTAAATAAAGATGCTAGAAAACATGCAAGTTGGTGTAAGTGTGCATTGCTAGCTCTAGGAGGAAAATTGTGAATGAACCTCCAAATTCCAGAGGTTTTTTTTTACCAAAATAACTTGATTTTTTCAAATATTAAATCTCAAACGAATAAGATGTAATGGGTGCCTTTTTAACTATTTTACTTTAGTTGGTGTCTCCCGTTGTGTTTTTTAGGCCAAGTGAGATTAAGTAGGATGGCTGTCAGGACAACCATATTATAGAAATGTCTGCATGCCTTTTAAACCGAAGTATGCAGTGACACTAAATACTCCATACAAGTACCAAATTTGTTGAAAGGAAGATGGTTACAAGAACTGTTAATGCCTTGAAGGTTATTTTGCCAGGGCATTCCCCTGATATGGTTCTGAACCTTTAAAACAACAACAATGATTTGGGGCACTGCTAAATAAAGATGCTAGAAAACATGCAAGTTGGTGTAAATATGCATTGATAGCTCTAGGAGGAAAATTGTGATTGAGCCTCCAAATTCCAGAGGTTTTTTTTTACCATAATAACTCGATTTTTTCAAATTTTAAACCTCAAACGAATTGTTCCTATCCTTGTATATTATGCATTTCCTGCTTGAAATATCAGTGCACCATGATAGAAACTATGTTACTTGTGCTCTGTACTTCTGTTGGGTTACTTTCTTGTGCAACTATCTAAAGGAATGAATAAGCCTTTTAATCCCTATGGCTTTGAAAGCTGGAGATCTGGCCTAGTAGTTTGATAACATGCCATAGTCTTCTAACAACAAGGGCCATAAATCATCAGTGTGAAAGATATTCAGTTTTTCCTAGATTTATCAACAACCCATCCCTTGCTGATTGTTGTATAATTCAGATTCTTGATTCCTATCATGGTGTCCTCTATTTCCATCTCTTGGAATTCCGCTAAGCTATTTGTAAAGAAACTTACTGCAAAAAGCAGTAGTCATCTGGGTATCCTTCTTTCCCTTGTTTCCTATACTTATGCTGGGTCATGGACTCAGAGAGAAAATAACTCTGTTAGTTTGTTGTACTTTTCATGGTCTATTATCATGCTTAGTAAAATTAATGCTCATATGGTCTAATCACCTAATTTGTTCACATGAAATAGTGCAACCCGGTCATGTTTGGAAGGGACATTGTAGACATTGTCCGCAATGACAATCTTTCAGTGCATAATCTCCACCACAGCCATTCAATTTTCTTCTAGCATCTTGAAGTTATTATGAGAGACAAAATTTATTTAAAGCAATATTACCTTTCACATCATTTTTTGAATAAATTAAATAAAATTCATGACTTATCCAAGCTACTGAGAAGACTCAGCAGTGTTTATGCAGATGACTTGATTCCAAGCCTTGAATTTTCCAACCTTGTTTTAACTGTCCTACCCACTTCTGTTAAGATACTTGTACAGAATTCACATGGCATTTACCAGGGGTGCCATATTTACAGGTTGCTGAAGCGGAAGTAACATCTTTGAGTCAACAACGAAGGATTGAAGAGCTTGAAATGCAGCTTCAGGAAGCTGAGGAGATAGTGAGAGACCTTAGAACTGAATTGAAAGGAGTGCACGATGAATTGGAGAAGGTGAAAAATAACCTGGTGCAGCCTTTGGATGAGCAAATGATTAAGAGGAATGCTGCTACCTCTCCTGAAGACACATCACAGGAGCATAAACTAAATACTTCTGAAACCATTTTATTACCTCCTGATTCAGGATGGAAACCCTTATCAACTTGTGACATGAAGAATATGCCTTTGAATCAGAGAATTTCAGATGGTAAATGCTGTTTTGTGTTAGGAAATGCAACAACACAGATTGAACCGTTGAGTGATTCTCCCATGGAGAATTATTATGCTGGTAACCCTGAGTTAGCCTCCATAATGATCCGAAGCAAAGAGCCTGAGCTTTACAGAAATGGATGTACCCAGAGAATCCGAGCATTTGAAAGGAATCTGCTGGAAGGTGGGGAGTTACCTCTTCCTGGACAAGCAGATGATCAGTGCTTGCATGTAAAGACTGGATCAATCATCAGAGAGGATGAAAAAGTAGATGAAACCTGTACTGTAGCTTCTTCTAAGACTGACAATATGGGTATAGCAGAGATAAGCCTGACTAGGTTAGAAGAAGTAAAGCAGGATGATAGCGGCTATGACAAAGGTCAAGCTGTTAAGTTCTTTCGTAGATTTTCCAATAGAAGAAAAAGAAGTAGATTCAGGAACACCAAAGCTACCTCGCACAATTCTCTTCCTGATCAGGCCATGAAAACTTGTGAACTATCATTTCTATCTCGTTCCAAAACTTACCCATATCCAGTCAGTAATGTTGAATCTAGTGAAGATCCAGCAAGGATAACTGAAGATGGGGCCCAAGGATGTGTTGACGACACTGGAAGTGATGATAGGGTCATGAAGGCTGAAAGTGTTCAGAATGTTACAAACAAGGACCCTGCATTGATAGATGAGTCGATGTTGACTAGTCAGGAAAGCAAAGCTGCAGAGAGTTTAGGGGTTCTGAACTTCAAAATGAATCTTGACACAGTTGATGTAACACCAAAGAATTCTGGTAACAAAGATGAAAAAGGATGTGAAACTACTACCGCTGCTCCTACTCACACTGTAAATGATAAGCTTCTTAAATATACATTCCGAAGGAAGCGGAAGAAGGAACTTTTGAGCAGCCCCAATCAGAATGAGCCTGGTGAAAAGAACCCAAAGAGGAAGACAGGGGATAAGCAGAACAGTGCACCGGAGCCGCAGAAATCGAGTTTGATAATGGAGTCTTCTCGAGACAGCAGGCGACTGGTGCAGGTTGCTCGTCAGGTTGGTGATTTTTCCTTGTCTCTGGCACTTCTTTCTCAATGTGTGTGTGGAACTGTTTAATGTTATCATTTCAATTTAGGAAACATCACTAGTTCAGTCTTAGTTATTTATCTGGCACACATACTGGTTTGGGAGGTTGAAATTTCTTACTTGCGGGGTTCCACCAATGAGTTCTCTCCTAAAAATTGGCTCAATTGTATAGCATTTGGATGGCCACAATGTCCCTACATATCAAAATTTTTTGAATGGGTGGAAGAATATAGCAAGTGTTCAAAGAAGGAATTTGATAGAATAGTTATGATCGTACTTTCAGGTCAATTACTAGGGCAAGTTCTACAAGTAATATGAATGTAGGGAGACAAAATTGTCTACAGTTTGAAACCACTCTATGGTACAAACGGGCCTATCACATCCACAAAAGTGGTTGTGATTTGACACCCTTGAGTTTTGAATTTCAAATCAATCAAATCACAACTCACTTTTGTGGTTGATATGACTGTTCGGACTGTAGAGGGATTTTGAAACTGTAGACGATGTCCTCTCAAATGTAGTGGATTGGAGTCTTCACTTGGGACCTTTGATTTCCATTGTATGTTTATGTTTTAAGTACCCAATGAGTTACATCTAGGTTTGTTGAGATCAACAACTATATGTTTATTCTCTTTACTAATCTCATCCCTTTCTTGCACAGCTGATTTCTTTGTCAGGGAAAAGGTGGTGGTAGTTAGAGTTGGTTTTTTCTTGTATCCAATTATAAAAAGGGTTATAAATCGAGGGGGGAAGGGTTATTAACTCTGAGGGTAAACTGAACAAGAATCTCCTTCCATGGTGGAGGCCTTGAAAAAGTGCATATTCGAGAAAATGAATAGCTGACCGCTTGTCAGAAGAGAGATTGGGGTGATTTGAGTAATAATGTATGAGCATTATATCTAATAAGTTATGATTATAGCTGCTTTTTTTTTTTTTTTTCCTTTCCTCTTAATCTCATTTCTTTCTTTGTTATCCCCTATATTACTCATCATACTATTTCTAATGTCTCATCTTGGTAGCAACAAGTCATTTTACATGTAATCTTTGAGAAGATTTGGCTTTTGAGTTTTGAGGCTCTTGCTTTCAGTATCTGAGATGATGTATGGTCAATGGTTTTAATTAGCTGTATCATGTTACATTCTCTCAATAATGATGTAGATATCTTTTATTTATTTTTTGATGAATCTCAATAATGGTGTAGATTGTCATTTCCAAACGCAAATATTTTGCAGTCGAAGGTCCCCATTGCATTTTAGGTTCTTTGTCAGTATCATGATAGAGGTGGAAGAGGGAAATTAAGAAGGTAATGAAGAATCAGGGAAAGAACTAGGTCTTTTTTTTTTCTTTTCTTTAAATCTATTTTGTTTCATTTTTAGCCCGCTTGAGTTATCATTATCAATGTGTGTATTGGTGACCTGAAATTGAGCCCAGATTGTGTGCTCAAAAGTTGTGCGCATTGACCAGGGGGCTGATG
>JAOXJP010020443.1:0-17318 GCA_025762735.1 Platanus orientalis | reverse complement strand
CCTCTTTATCTCTGCCCTCAATGTGAATAAGGACTGACTTGGACCATGTAAGATAATTAGTCCCATCAAACTTAATGGTAGTAATCATTGAATTTGGGGTTTCAGGTATGAGTCCCTAAGCGGACCGAGCTTGGTCTCACTTGCAACGGATTTTTCAAACATAATTTAAATTGGTCACGGATCACAAATGACAACAAAACAAAGGGCAAGCACTCACTGGTGTACAAAACAATCAACAAATGCAGCAGCACACGAGGGGAGACGAAGAGACACAAACTGTGGAGGTCCCCGGTGGCAAGATCACGACTTTAGGGCAAACTTTCATAACTGGAGCTAAGTGATTTGAGTGAGGCGTTAATGGCTGACAACGAGGAGAATCAATAGTGCTCTCTTGATTCTTAGTGGAACTTCATGGGACTTGTTCCAAAACATTTCTCTTCAAAAAACGGCCCCCCCATTACAAGCAATTGACATAAGAAGTCCCCATGTGAGCAAGATCAACTAATCTTAAAAAAATGAAGGGTTTCAGGTAATTGAAGAAAAACCTTCGAAAATCCACTGTAAAGGCCTCCAAAATTTTTTAAAAATCACCAAAAATCCCCCCACACCAGGACAACTTGGGATTTGTGGTCATTCATTGCCGACTCCCGATCACCCTGTTGATGTCAGCCGTTCGGTCGCTAACGTCAGCAGGTCTGACGTCGTCTTCTTCATTTTTAATTTTAATTTTTTGTGTGGATCTTGTTCTTACTGTGATACCAACTTGGTTTATTTAGGGTCAATCTATGGAAAAATATTTAGAGAAGAAGAAGAAAAAAAGAAAGAAGTTTGGGATCAATCGTATGAGAGTTGTATTCTCATACATTAGTATTTATATTAAAACCCTGATTGATACACCATACATATAGTATACTATAGGTATGTGTCTATAATACCCTTAATAATAAACAACAATTTAGGAGAGTTGGTTAATTTACTGTCAACATGGTATCAGAGTAGGTTTGGTCATGAGTTCGAATCCCGGTAGAAGTATTTTCCTGGATGTAGTGTTGTGTACATGTGTATGCGTTGTGTGGACCAATGCCTAGCTCCCCAAGTGTGTTCTTAGGAGAGAACAATGTTCCTCTTGAGGGGGGTGTTGAAGTATATAAATTTGTATATCTCCTAGCACCTTAAGGTTTTGGGAGAGTTAGTTAATTTACTGTCAACAATCACCTCATATGAGGGATTGAGAGAGAAAAAATTGGGATACCACACCCACTTCAACACACATGTGTCTTCTTTTCAAACATTCATTTGCAACTAATTTTCATTGATCTAATGTGGCCTTTAAATAGAAAAATAAAATAAAATAAAATCATAAATTCTAGATCTTCTAATAAAATAAACTTGTCAAATAATAAAAGACTTATTAAAATAATAAGATTTTTAAAGAGAAAAAAAAAAAAAAAACTTGGTTACCACAATATTAGGCTTGTTGACCAAGTTATTAGGCCCCACAAGATCTTAAACAATCTCTCAAAATATTCTCCATAGTCTTGAAGAAAATATTCTAAATATTCTTCACAATCTTAGGGAATATTGGACTACTGAAATGACATTGTGAGTCCCCAATATCTTTCAAATATTCTCCAAAATCTTAGAAAAAATTGAAGATATTTTGCAGCTCATTTTGTGGGTCCCATGGGCTGAGGTGACAACCCATAGAAAGACAACAATACCCTTGAAAATAAAATCCTATTCTACCCCTTAACAAACATGCCTTATTACATTCAACCCCCATAAGACTTAAAATAGTTGCAAAACCCCCCCTTAAAACCATAAAATTAACTCAACACCATTGGACACTCCATGGATGACTATCCATGGTCTTCCAACTTCTTTTTCTTGACATGGTATGCTCCTGCATCAATATGCTTCTAATGAACATGGATAAATATTATCAATTGTGGCCAGTATTAAAGAGTGTTACAACAACAAACAACATTCCTATCAAGTTCATAAGATAAGATATCAATTTCATACATTTTGTAAAGTTCTCAAACAAACAGTCATATATTAAATCTTACACGACCCTATTCTGATAACAAGTGGCATCATAAATGAAGCTTTCATAGCTTCTATGAATCAATCCATCAATTGAAAAGGCAAAAACCTCACCAAGAACAGCACATGGGAAGTTGAAAGCCGTAATAACACCAACTATACCAAGAGGATTCCACACCTGTAGTATACAAAGCATGTGCAGAGTGTTATCAATAGCAGAGTACTCAGAATTGCCACGGATGGCAGTAATTTTGTTTCCATAATCCAAAGTCACAAGCATGCACTGCACCTCTAACATCATATGATTTGGACCTGTTCAACAAAATACCAGAGTGCAAAACCCATTAGAATTAAAAATTTAGAGAATACTTCCATCAATGGAAATTGTGAGACTGAAAAGGAATGCCAGTTCTAGCTGCAGACAATTTTAAAAGAAAATAAAATAACCACATCTACAGGTGGTCCTAAAAAGGATTTCACATCTAATCACTAGAGCTTTCAATGATAGTCCTGAAGCTATCTAGAACATTGAGATAGCTTGCTGAGTTATATAAAGTTTAACTTACGCTCTGAAGGTATGACTGATCCATTCAATTGGCGACTTAAGCCAACAGCATAATCACACATGTCAATGATTTCCTGGTAAACAACAGCACTTCTGGTGTTAGAAAAAATAAACAAATAATACAACCATAGGATGCCCACCAACTTTTGGTACTATAAAATCTAAAATGTGATCACAATCAACAAGTGACGACCATCTATTAGCTCTATATTGGGAACATGTAGGCATTTGAAATGTACATGGCAGACATGTGGGGCATTTGAAACAACATTTCAAATGACCTTGGACCCACAAATCATTGCGTACCAAAATGATATGAGGTTAAAAATCAACTAATTTGGAAGATCATATCCATCATACTTTTCACATTCTTTAAAAATGGTCAAAAAATATATGTGGAACGTTCCACAAAAGAAGTCAATAATATGGATATAGGGTCATCTGATCAGGTCAATTTCTAACCTGAGAGATCTCCCAGTTCGTATCATATCAATAGTGGATCCAGATCCCCAAAATGAGTCCTGAACTATAGACTTCAGCAACCCAGTTGTCTTATGAACAAGGAAAGTTCTATCATAAGCTTGGTAGTAACTAACACTAATACACCTCAATTAACAGCTGTTGAATATGAAATAACGACATCACAGAAACATTTCTAATTTAATTACTCCTATATCCTGTAGCCTAAATTGAGGAGCCATCATAATGACTTACCACCAGGGCAATGACATCAGTGACCTATAAATAATCACGAGATAAACATTTTCAGAAATTACTGACACGTACTGCATAAATAATGATGTCACGGAAAGATACATGGCATCATTACTCCATCTCCTATGGTCTGAATCAAGGTGCCATTATAATGACATACCATCAGGGCAATGACATCAGTGCCCTATAAATAACCAGATGATAAACAATTTCAGAACAAAGTGCCAAGTAATGTATCTTACCTGAACCTCCCCTATTCCCTCAGGAAGAATTTTTCCCATCTCAAGTGATACAAGCCTACCAAGATACTGAAGTTTGGCTCTCAATGCTTCACCTATCTGTCTAACAATTTCACCTCTCTTTGGTGCTGGAATCTGTGAGGAGTGAATGGTGTCACAAAAATTTTAAATTCTCAGAAGCATTCACATTGAATGGTGTAGTAACAAAAAAAAATCATCTAAAGTTGAATCTTCGGGTAAATAATAAGATGCATAGAAGTTCACAGGGTATTTCAAGCAAGTCAAGAAAGTGCCATGGAGAATGATGATCTCACTTGCATCCATATCTTTGCTGCTTCATTGCACGCTTGCATACCTTCCTCGTAATCTTCGATGGATGCTTCCATGACTTCAGCAATGATCTGAATCAAAAAGAACAGAAGATTACCATCAAAGTAAATATTGTCCAATCAGGATTCAGTAGACATATATTGAAAGACTAGCACCTGAACCAAATAAACAATGAGCACACTTTAAAAAGAGGTATATTCATGGATTGTTTATTTATTGTATGAAAATTATATTAAAAAAAATGTTCATAATAAAATGAGACATTGAAACAGCTTTGACAAAATGGTAAATTTTCCAACCAACCAATCAATGTCTAGTAGGGCAACAAAAACCTGGCAAGCTGCCAAGAGTGCAACTATGCAAACATATAAGACAAATCCAACTTAAGCAAAGGTACTGATATCTGCATCCGTAATAGAATGCCAAAAAGAACTAACACTAGCAAGTTTGAAATAAAAAATAATATCCCCACTTCGTCGAGACCATACGCAATATGATTAACATTAAGTTCTCCTTTATCCCCCCCTCCCCAACCAAAAAAAAAAAAACCAAGTTCTCCTGCCAATGAAAAAAATAACTGAAAAGAACAAAACATGTTCTCTTCTCACAGTATTTCAGATGTACCACTTATCAATGAATCAACACAACAAACGACCTATTATTAGAAATTGAATAGGATGCATATCTCTCCTAATTGGTTTGTGCTTTGTAAAAAGGAGGGTGAATCTACTAATCATTTGTTCCTTCACTGCAGTTTTGCCAGGGCAATTTGGGATTATTTTTTCACTAATCTTAATGATTATTGGGTTATGCCTAGGGAGTCAACAAGCCAAGCTGAACCGAGCTTTGCCCAGCTCAACTCGGGCTCTTCACATGAAGATAAAGCTCAGGCTTGTGATGAGCCTGAAGTACTGAGCTCAGGCTCAGCTCAGCTCGTCAACAAAAAAAATATGACCCATTTACCGACACTGACCTCTCTATTGGGATCATAAAGGGGTATTTTAAGTCTTTTGTCAAACTTCTTTCAAAATTCAAAAGTGTAAAAATTGCTTTACGGGGGAAGGAGAGGCTCCAGCCCACTCTTCACTATTCCAGTATTCCGCTGAGGTGTTAACATCCTCCCTTGCCGGCAACAAAACAAAATAATGATAAAAGGAAAAAAGTAGTTTGATATTGAACCAAGACACAGAAAAACGGTGCCACTGTTTTCATCCTTGTTATTACATTTCTGCACTTTGTTTACCTGAGTTTTGTGTTTTATAAGCTTATCGTCATTTGTGCTCTATATCTGCATATGAGTTTTCATCATTTTATCACATATACTCGATTGTTCATCTGGTTCTGTGTGTTTCTTGATTTTTGTCTGGGATCTCATCCAATTCATTATATATATATACCTCTCTCTCTCTGGGCTTTTGTCCATTGTCTTACATAAGTTCAATTCTTTTCAGTGATCTCTCTCCCTTTGTCTGTTCAACATTTTAGGAGATGAAATTCTCAAGTCGGGGTGGTACCAAGCTGTGAGTACCTGGCCTTCCTTAAAGATAGTTAGAATTGATTGGACGGCCGTGGACAATGAGCGTTTTACTATTGGTGCCATCGTAGAGGGTCACTCTACTTGTGAGGAGCTCAAGTGTGATGGCACAAGTGGGACTCTGAATCCCTGTTATGTTAAAATCTCTATGATAATTTGAAACCCAACAGTTGGAGAAAAAGGTTGATGGCCATGATTTTCTCAAGTGAACCCCCCAACAAAAAAGAAAGAAAATAATAAGTTCTATTGTACAAGATGTACACAGATACATACACAAGATGGGATTAAAATCCCTCCCTAAATTTCAAGAATGCCAAATCATTGTTGATCAATTCAATTTGATTGTTGTGCATAAGCCCAAAACCTTCTTATATTTTCTTCTCCATTATCATAAATGATCTATGAGAAGAGAGAGAGTGAGCTACCTTCTCACATTCCACGATGGTGCTGAAGGGTTTGCAGAATGCGTGGTTTATATTAAAGAACATCAAACTATGGTTTTTTATGGGGCCTTTGATTTTGATTTTTTTCTGTGTATGTTCAAGGGAATGACTGAAAAACAGGTGGTAAAGGTAAAAGAGAATGATGAAAAGATGTCTGTTGGGTGCTCAGAAGAGAGAAGAAATAGACTCGTACAAAAAATCCCAACCGTGCAAAGAAGACGATACAAAAATGACTATATTGCCATCACAGTAAATTTTAACAAAATAGCTTTAAATGAGCCGAGCTTTTATCGAGCTGAGCTTAGTGAAGCTTGGCTCAGGCTCGCTTAGGAAACAAGCTCAAATCTACGCTCAAACTCGGCTCGTTGAGCTTAAAACAAGGCTCAGGCTCGATGAGACGAGCTCCAAGCTGAGCCGAGCTAGCTCGGCTTATTGACAGCCCTAGTTATGCTGCAAGATATGGTAGATTTCTTCACTATTTGGAATGCAGGGGGGTTGGGTGATCAGGGCAGATGCTTCTGGGCTTGTCTGTGTCATGCGGTGCTGTGGTGTATCCGGAGAGAACAGAATCTTAGAATTTTTGAAGATAAAAACCAGAGCTGCAATGAGGTCATTGATGCTATTATTCGGGAAATTGGGAGTTGGCTCTTTGTGACCAAGGAATTACAAGGGTTATCCTTCGCGTCCTTTGTGCAGGATTAGGTGACTAGCATCTCCCTCAATTTTTCGAGGAAGAGTGTTCCTATTGTGT
Organism: Platanus orientalis; assembly: GCA_025762735.1. Lineage (NCBI taxonomy): Eukaryota > Viridiplantae > Streptophyta > Magnoliopsida > Proteales > Platanaceae > Platanus > Platanus orientalis. The sequence goes on along the minus strand of JAOXJP010020443.1, from coordinate 10,696 downwards.
CTTGGATCCCCCCTCCTTCCAGAATTTGTAAGCTCAATTTTGATGATTCGTCCTTCGGTAATCTAGGGCCAAATGGTTTTGGGTGCATGGTTCACAATTCTCAGGGGAAAATTATTAGTATCACTATGAGACCCCTTGGGACAGGTGATTCTACTAAAACTGAGGTATTGGGCCTTCTCATGGGGCTCCGAGAGATTAAAAATCTTGGTCTTCATCATTCTATGGTTGAGGGTGACTCCTCCGTGGTTATTGGTTGGGGTTTAGGCATTTCTCCTGGTGCGTGGAAGTATGCAAATCTGATCTACGAAATTCGGGACTTGGTGGTGTCTCTGAATGTTGCTCTTTCCCATGTCATGAGGTCCCAAATTTCGCTTGCTAATAAAATTACTAAGTGGAGTGTTGACTTGGCTAATACTTTTAGGTCAAATGTAATGCCGGATATCCCGGAGTGAGGCTTTGGCCTTTAGTTGCTGTATTTTTCTCCTTCTTTCTTAATAAAGTTGTTAATTATCCAAAAATAAAAACCTCACATAGCTGGGAGGCTTTTAGCTGGACAAAACTTCTTGCTCTTAGATCAGGCAGCCAGTTTTTTTGAGGTATATTATCCAGTTTAACTGGTAAATAAGGAAGGACCTGTCAGATATGGCTTAAACTGCTTCCCCTGTATAGGTATGAAATTAAGGAGAAGAAAAGAGGTTTTGTCCAGCAGAGGTAAGAAATTAAAGAGAAGAAAAGAGGTTTCTATTCATGTGATGACGGCGGTTTCGTCTATGAATGTCATTGTTCCACATATAGCATCAATAGATTGGGATTATTTGTAGAGCCAAGAAATCAAACTCACCTGGAACTTATTCTCCTAGGAATCAAATTTTACCATTGCCTGGCAAAGCCAGGGCGGGATATAGGCAAAATTCACAGAGTATTGGACTGTATATGCTCATTACTAAACTTGTTGAAGAGATCTCCAGAAAGAAGAAAAAAAAAATGTTTGTACCATTGCATTATTTGTTTTGGTCAATCGCTTTCTGGCCACATAATGCATACAGTTCACTTTTCCACTTCGCCAATTTGATGGCACTATGCAATTGAGCAGTTTCTATTCCTCCAACTTTCATCTTTGATCCAAAATGGAAACAAAGGTGATTGTAATACCCTTCATTAAGTCATTCTAAGAAACAACAGAGTGGCACTTCAAGTAACAAATGACATTTTTTCGCCATTCATGCTTAGTGCCACGAGTTGAGCCAGTGGCAACTATTCGAAAGTAAACCACTAGAAAATAGAAATATTCCAAAGTCCCAACAAATGGGAAAACCCTGTTCAGATTACAAGAACATGATATGTGAATCACATATACACACACACACAGAAATCTATCAAAATAATTTCTTTGTTGGAACCTCCTTTGACTAATTTGTGTTCCTATCAGAGAAACTCTCTCCTTCAGACTAAACAGAGGTATTAAAGACTACTGATTACTTGATCGAAGAACACATAAACCCAAATATAGTATACCCATTTAAGAATCAATATATACTTAAGCCCCATTTCATCCGCTCACCCATTTTACTCAAACTTATAGAATGGAAAACAAGAATTAAGACTAAACCTTTACGTACCCTTAACTAGATAACTACCCAACAAAAGACTGAGACATGAACTACCTAAATTAGGATCTTCTCTTCTCCATAAGATAATGAATATTAAAATTTTCAACACCCCCATTAACTTCAATTGAAATTCGATTTCAAATCAAAAAAGAAGGGCTCGAACCTGATTATTAGCAGGATTCACAGATGAAACTACCGGACCGCTCCCTTTCCACCCGCCGTTAACATAACAACCCGGATTGCGAGGACCCAGACTCAGCTCCCTCAGAAACTCGTATTCTTTCCTAGCGAAACCCATCTCTGCAACAATCCCAATAACCGATTACGATGAACAGCCAAAAAGGATGGAAAGAAAAAGAACCGATTTTGGGGAAAGCTTACATGAAGAGAATCAATAAAGAGAAAACGAGATCAACTTCGAATTGAGAATGAACAAGAGGGAAGTTAAAACGCTTCGAAATTCAGAGCAAAGCAAAACCCATGATTGATCGGATTGGAAAGAAACGAAGAGATACAGAAATTAGCGAGAGTGAAGATCGTACCACAGAAAAATTGTTGGACTAAACCGTCATTATATAGAATCGTGTCTGCCCTGTCACCACGTGTCGATGATTGCAGATGATAACGACAGCTATTCGATAGCAGAAGCAATAAAGGGCCCCACCATGACCATGTTTACACATTATAGTCCCTCTCAATGAGTGTTTTAGAAACTCGGATCGGTCAGGTGACTCGGAATCCTACCGTTCCGAGTCACCGAGTCACTCGTTCTCATTTACCAATAGTTAGTACGATAATATATAAATATTTTAGAAAATATATATAAATACAATAAAATAGTGAAAATATAGAAAAATAAAATAAAAGAAGATAAATTTTTGATAAAAAATACAAAACCAAAAATGGATGATAGGAAAGAAAGTTGGAAAATTTGGAACCAAACAGACGAGAGGGAAAACAACTAGAGATGGTAATGTAATTTTAGGGCTCGGATTATGTGTAAATGAATTTCGTGAGAACCAAGAAAACGGCACCAGTGGGGCTGATGCATCAACACCGAAAAGTGATTTACACTTTTTAGGGGGTTGCTTATCACTTTTTGGCACTGATGTGTCTTCACCCTAGTGCTGTTTTCACGGTTCTCAAGAAATTCAGTCTCACATAATTTTTTTCTATAATTTTAGGGTTTGGGTACTTCTAAGCTTTTCACAGTGGGTTAAAGGGTATTATGGTAAAACTATGGGTTAATATGATGATTTTCTAAAAAAGCTTGTTTGAGGTACTTGATCCGTTGGGTGTTAAGGGACAGACACATCAGTGCCCATAAGTGATTTACACTTCTTGGGGAGCAATTACCATTTTTCAGTGCTGACGTGTCCGTCCCCTAACACCCAGCATCCTTAATGGAGGCCAACAAAATCCTTCTCCAGTCCTTGGGGTTACCAACTTGTTGACATTATCCCAATTTTTTCCAGCTGGTCAATGGAAGTATCTCTTGAGTTTTCCAGTTAATTAGTTTGTTTTTAAACACCAGGCCCAAGCCTCCCATCAAGCTTGTTTAGCTAGTTAAGCTTGAGTGAAGTTGCATTAGGTCTAGCCCATTAAAAATTTAATATATCATATTTAATGCATTTATTTTAATAATGTATTTATAAAAAGAAAGTTAGAGAAAAGGACAAAAAATCAAAGAATTTTTATTTATTTATTTGAGATATGAAATCCCTTCTTAGTAAAAAAAAAATAGGAAAAAAACGCAAAAGAGATTTGAGTTTGACAAGCAAAGCTTGACACTTTAGGCTAGCGATGACTTCTACATGTCATTCAAGGAAACCACATGCCATGTTCAGCCAAATAATAATAATAATAATCTATATATACTAAAACAAAGGTTTGCTGCGTTGGACAGTCCATACAAATTTTGCTGGGTTTTTATTATATTTTTAAAGAATAACACGTGGATAACCCCACGTTTTCTCTTTCCCTCTATGTTAATCCCTCATATTTCTTCTTATCTCCCAAGGTATCTCATCCACAAATTTATCCACTTTATTTCTTTATTTTAGTTGGCTTTTAAATTTGTTTTCCAAATAAGATACGTATATTAAAAAATTTAAAATTTCAACTTAGATAGAAGTTTTTATACAAATGACACTCTATAGACTTAAAGGCCTTCTCTCACTCCTAATTTTACTCTCCCCTAAGTTTACTTTTCCAACTCAATTTTTTTTTTGGCCGTGAGAACATGAACCCTAATAATAATAATAATAACAACCTTACCTTACACTTGGTTGTCATTTTGAATGAAATAATGTCATTATAATTTGCCATGGTACTTGAGTGTATATGAGCTATAACGAAAATTGATTGACTCCCATTCTCACCAAAATATAAATGAAAACACAAATCATCCTATTTAAAGGAAAGCTATGATGACTTCAATTCTAATTTCAGTTAACAAATCAATATGGATCTAAATGATTTCATTTTGAGTCTTTGCCTTTATAGTTTCAAATGCCGTGAAATTTAGGGTTAGGATTAGGTACGGAATTTTGCTTTTCCTGATGTATTAGGATGACATCAGGGGGCTGAGTATCACTACCTAAAAGTGACTTTCACTTTTTGGGGGGTGTTTATCACTTTTCAGGATTGATGTGTCCACCCCTAATGCCATCCTAATACATCCGGAAAAGCAGATTTCCGTATATAATCTTTCCCGTGAAATTTAAAATGAAATGATTTCATTACACGTGACAAACAAGCACAGTTTAAGTCAATACAGATGGGGAGTACTACAAATTTGTAATTTGAGCTGCAAATCAATCTGAAATTAGCCTGCATTGAGCTCAACTAGAAAACTAAAAAACCTAGTTCACTGGGGCCGAACTCAACTCAAGACACTCCAACTTTGTTGTATATTTAGACATGTAGGTCCCACAACTAAAAATGTCAATTCGGAATGTCGGATAAATAATTCATTCTGGTGGAAGAGAAAGTCTGCCCAAACACGTAAACACCCTCCCCTAGATGGCTCGATATCCTCTGCGATGCTCCATGAGGCAAGACACAAGGGGGTGGGGCCCATTTGCTTTTAAATGTCCCATCCCCCCAAAAGTGATGGGCCCCACCCCACTTGTGTGTTGCCTCATGGAGCATCACACAAGGGGGCATCGCAGAGGATATCATCACACCCCCCCCCAGATAAAGAGAGCGAATGTTTTACTCCCAATTTGTCTACTCCCCTGTGCAACCAGACACAAAGGCTGTTATATACCATGTATAGGGTTAAAACTGTAGAATGAGTATTCAAAAGAGCACAGATTATCAAAGTCCTGCCCATTTTATTCCATTTGAAGCCCCATGGTGTCCTGGACACCATCCTAGACTGCAAATCCTAAACAGAAACATCTTTTCCATATTCAAAAAGTATATCTCATGCCAGCCTTTGTATCTGGGAGCATGGGAAACAGACAAATTAGGAGCAGAACATTTGCTCCACTGGATAAAAGTCACTGTATCCAGACATCCCCTTACATTTCCCTGAAGTTATCTAGCCATAAGAACATATTTCACCACCTCCCTTGGTCTGAGCTTGAACCATCTCCATTTCAAATAGATAGAACTCCCACCAACCAAAACTCCAAATCGTTATGTGACATTGGAGAAGTAGCAAAGGTAAGTTGGTATGTACAAAAGTGGTACTCAACTCTAATTAACTAAAACAACCATTATATTGCACATCTATTTTACCAAAATACCCCTATACAGGGATCATCTATATGCTGATTAGAATTGGTGAGATTTCTCTCCATTTGAAATAAAGACAGTATTGTGTTCATTACATCTTTTACTACTCTTGAGTCTCGATAGGGAAAGAACAACAACAATCTCCAGAGACGCAACTTCTTGGAAGTTCCCTTCTTGATTTGGAATTATGCAGATACAATAGAAGTATTGATAACAACCTCATGACGGATCCTCTACCACTCACAAGACCGTCTTGCGATGGTTTGTGATGCACACGAACCTCAAACAAAGTCAATACACTTATTTTGGGGTATTTGTGTGCATTGCAGACCACTGTTAGATGGTCCAGCAAGCGGGAGAGGATATGAGTGTAACAAACAAACTATGAATGAATGGAAAAACTGGTTAAAATGTCATTATCAATAATAATAGAATTTATCTCAAACCAGATCAGTACCACAAAAATGACAAAATGGAGTCAATCAACATTGTACCACTCAAACTAAAGACAAAAATTAAAAAAAAAAAAAGATTTATACGAAAACAACCAATTAATTCTTTACCAAAAAACATTAATGCTTATCCGAGAAAGAGTGTCATTCCATCTCAAACTGGCAACTTATATCTATTTTTCTTTTATTTCTTCATTACACTTCTCTTCCCGTCTCATATTGGCTTAAAAAAAAAAAAAATCCCCCCTTTGACTTGAAGGGAGGAATGACTGTGTCCACTTCCTTAAAAAACGCTAACCTCCGTTGGTGTTGGGGGTGGACACTTCTGTAATGAAAAGTGATTTACACTTTTTGGGGGTGGTGCTTATCACTTTTTGGCACTGCACCCTGACACCCAGAGGAGGTAAGCAGGCTCCACCCCCCTTGTGTCTCGGCTCATGGTGGCTCACAGCCTCCTTGTCGCAGAGGATATGAGTCCTACTTAAGGGAGGCCGAAACAATCCTTTGTACTTTAAGGTGGATAGTTAACAACCTGACAGGTGATCAGTTATAGCAAATTACTTTTTGTAGCACGAACAAAAACTTCACAAAAGACAAATATCCTATGTTTAAAAAAAAAAAAATAAACTCATGGTTTTTGTTCATGCTACAGCAAGGTTTGATACAGCAGATCTTTGTGCTGCCCTTCGAAAGAACATAGACAGAACACTATGTAACCACAATTGCCTGTGACCCTGAATGATCATCTCACAGGCTGACACATGGGGGTGTATAATATTAAAAGTGTTCCAATAAAATAGTAGATACCCAAAAAAGACACCAAATTAAAAAACACATCACCTATCAACCTATGGTGTAGTCACAAAGTGTCACACACAATTTCTGGTCACAACATTTGTTTGGCATGAACAAGGTGTATGCTGAATTGATGCACTAATGGTAGGCTAGGCCTGAAATCCTCTGCACCACCCCCCTTGTGAGGCACTCAAGGGTTACACAAGGGGGGAATCAATTCACTTTTTTTGGAGGTGATGTGTGCCTCACAAAGGGGTGCACTAATGGTAGGCTAGGCCTGAAATCATCCGTGCCACCCCCTTTTGAGGCACTCAAGGGCCACACGAGAGGGGAATCAATTCACTTTTGAAGGTGACGGCTATATGTGTTCAATACGGGTGGATTCACTCACAATGTCTTCTTGTCCGTGTCTTCTATAAGATGCACTTGCAAATGTATTGTTAGTGTCGATTCGGTTTGCAGGTCCCTCCAAAAACTTTTTGTTAGAGGGTTTCGTCACTGTTTGAGCACTCAAGATTCTCTTTGGTTGTTAAACTACACGTTAATTGCAAGTGGCTAAAATGTTAAAGTTTAGAACACCAGTCCAAATTTGGTTAGTGTTTCGAATTTTTAGCCACGTGCCACGGTGTCTAATGGTCACAGCATGTTATTGTTGTTTAGTGACTGTAGAGGATCCAGACCCCCAATTGAGCCAATGAAACGAGTGTGGGACCCAATGCATCGCTATATTATGTTACTTCTGGATACTTCTGATTCAATTCGGTTTCAAATGATAACAAGATTGTGATTCGTGTGACCCTGCTTCTCCATTATTGTGTTTTTTTTTTTTATTCTTTTATTTTTGTATGTCAATCCTCATGTGGAGACGGGCAGGAGAATGATTGTCTGTTTTGAGACAGACCTGTATTATTGTGCATTGATAGACACATAAGGTGTTTTGGAATTTGATGTATTTTATTGACTACCTACTTTTTCAACTGAACACTTTCTTGGACCCTTTTACCCCCCAAAACAACACATGTCTGTTCATAATTCACCATATACACTACAGAGGCATTTTTATCACAGAACATTTGCTTCAAGACAAGAAATGTCTTTTAAATTCTATTTTCTTGGATAGATTCTTGAGTTATTTATTTATTTTTAATTTTTTGATACTTCAAGATTTCAGAGTCACATAGCAGCTACATAATACATGCAGGACCCATGCCACTACTAGCGCCTCAGATTCGGTGCGACCCCCTTAGGTCAGGATAAGGTCAGACCAACATCAGGAGCCAACACATCAGCACTGAAAAAGTAATTTACACTTTCTGAGGATACTTTTCACTTTTCGGCACTGATGTATTGGCCCTTGATATCGATCTGACCTAAGGGGGTCACACCAAATCCGAGGCACCTTGAACTCACTCCTTGAGAGGCCATGTGAAGGAGAATTGGTTTTCTAATAAATAAATATGTTTTAGTATGATGCTGTAGCAGATTTTACTATAGCTTTTTGTAACATGAACAAAGGGACAAAAGCCCAGTTTAAAAGACAAAACAACCCATATTAAAAGACAACAATACCCATTTTGTTCATACTACAGAAAGCTACAGAAATTTTGCTACAGCTGAATTATTCCTCTATCAAATATTGTTGGTTAATAGATTTTTGGAACAAATCTTCTGTGACCATTCAAATCATAGACTGATGCATGAGATATGTATAGAGTAAAAAACATTAGAAGGTGGTTTTCAATTGAAAAAATAGGTTGGCATCCAAAAATAAAAAAGAAAACATGAATTTGGGAGAACGTTTGTCTACCCCCATGCTCCCAGACACAAAGGCTGGCACATGATGCTTTTTCTGAAAATTGTTTTTGCATTCAAACCCTATACATCCTAGCCTTTGAGTGAGGGAGCATGGGGAGTAGAACATTTGCTTCCAAAAGTACGTATCCAAAAAAGGAAGCAAATGTCCCGTCCAGGATGGTGTATAGGCTCATTTTATTCCATATGATGTCCCCAAGTGTCGCGGATAGACCATTTATTTTGCTAAAAAAAATCAACTTCATAATCTTTTGTGGCATACATCCCATAGTGATCAATACCAATTTTGCTCACAGGACATTTGTTCCCCTTTTCTACCTTAAGTTACCAATCAGGTTGACATCACCAAGTAATGTTGATAGTGATTGGCTGGTTGTACTCATCCAATGGCCAGACTTTTACACATAAGCCCCCATGTCATTACCATAATCGTCATTGCTAAAGAGGAGGGGTCCACTTATTGAATCATAGTAGTATTTGCGTAAAGAGCCTCCCATCTCTTCTTTTCCTTTTTTGAAATTTAATTAGGGACCGGGTCACGGGGACTTAGGATCGTCTGCTGTAAGCCATTAATGAGTGTCTACAAAATGATATATACGAAAAAATTTAAAACTCCAACCCAATTTTGGTTGGAGCACTAAATGATTTTTGTATGCCTGTCATGTTTTGAGAACAATTGCACGTTAATGTATTTTAATTAATTATAGAAGATCCGTACTTGATCATAATACACCCTCGCATTTTTAAAGGTTACACGCGCATGTGTACACCACACAAATCAATTTAATTAGATGATTCTTAATTATATACCTTCTATAAATTAATTCTAAAGCTTTAGTATATATTTTGTTCTTGTTATCCAATTAACAGCAGATAAGACCTTAGACTGAAATGGCATAATATCATTCTATAGCAGATTAATCCCAAGTAGTTGGGATAAGGCACACTGAACTGGCATAATATGATTCTATAGCGGACTAACCCCAAGTAGTTGGGATAAGGCTGTGGCAGTTGTGTTTTTGTATCACCCAATTAATACAAAAACAATCAAAGCAGATTTTTTCTAGTCATTTTACTGTATTGAGACTGTAGCACCAGGGCTCCAAGTGATACGTGGGCGAAAAAAGTGAACCATCACAGCAACAAAAAATCAATGCTAGGTGTTTTTCACTTTTTTCACCTATATGTCACCCATCGCCCTAGTGCTACAGTCTCACTATAGTAAAAGGGTTACAAGAAATCCACTTTGAATAAGAATATATAAGGGCGAAGTCATTAAATCAGGCTGGTTTTTTATGGTACCAAATCTAAAAAGGAACTCATTTTTACATTTTCTATTTCAAGCTTTTGAGCTTTTGGACTGTATTTTCGAATTAAAAATGCTCCCTCTCTAAATCCACTCAGCTTCAGCAACAATTCCACTTTGTTAGGTATTTTTGGTAATCACCACTCGCCAACTAAAAGCCCAAGGATCAGGTGGTTTTCTTTATTTTTCGAACTTGTTCCTTTTAAATTTGTTGGTGCGCTTAGCAGTCAAGACTGACCATTACAAATAGAGGAGAGGTAGCTTTGTTCTCTTTTAAAACAATTGTTCTGTGACCAAAATATGCTTGTGATCCTCTATGACTGTAAGTACCAAATTTTAGCGTGGTCCTTAATTTTTGGCGCTTCTCTTTGAGTTAGCAGACGGACAGGACAATCCCCAGCTTTTCTTCATAATCTAGTAAAGTCCGATCGATCAAATCCATCCAATGACCTTTTATTGTCTCTTTTTTATTTTTTATTTTATTTTTGCATATGGGGATGCAGAGGGACACATTGTAGCTCCTCTCTATTTATTTTATTTATTTTCATTAATATTTTTACTTTGTTTATTATTATTACTATTATTATTATTAGTATTATTATTGTCATTATTGTTATTATTTTCCTTTTTATTTTTATTTATTTATTATTTTTTTACTTTTTTTTCTTTTTTTTCTTTTCCCTCTTTCTTTCTTTCTTTTCTTTTTCCTTTTTTTCTTTTTCTTTTTTTTTTTCTCTTTTCTCTTCTTTTTCTTTTTTTTCTTTTTCTTTATCTTTTTCTTTTTTCTTTTTTTTTCCTGGCTGGCTGGCCGTGGCTCCCTTACGTAGAGAAAAGGGGAAAACCCCTCTCCTCTCTCTTCTCCTCCCATCTCCCCTCTCTTCTCTGCCCCCCGCCTCCCTCTCTTCTCCCCGTTCTTTTCTCCTCCCCCTCTCCTCTCTTCCCTCTCCTCTTCTCTCTCTCCCTCTACTCTCCCTCTC
>JAOXJP010020432.1:0-17319 GCA_025762735.1 Platanus orientalis | reverse complement strand
TGAATTGCCTTGAAGGCTACAATGCTTTAAATAGAGAAAAGAAACCCTAATTTGTGTTAGGCACGAAATTAGGCTAAGTTGGTAAATTTCACCAAAAATAGAAAATTGAGTTAATAACATAATCAAATACTACTATTACTAAGAAACATCCCAGAACAAACGGGATCTTATTCTGACTTCTAAATAGAAGGTTATAGTGAAAAGGAAAATTACTAAAAATAGCAACAACGCTGTTTTGAGGGCCTTAACGAAGGAATTTATGCGAAAAGTGGTGGTGCTCAAAGCTGTGAGCTTTGATCCTCGTGAAATTTTGCTTAAGCTCATCAAATTTCACGTAATTCCGTTCTCGGGGCTCATGATTTCTACTAAAGCTTTTTGCCCTTCTTATATGTAACTCACAAAACTAATCTTTATGTTAAAGTATAAGCTTTGTCAATCCTTTAGACTCTTGTGGTTGTATTAAGCCACTAATGTACGTCACCCTTGGTTGCTTTGCCATATCAAGGTTAACTTCTTGTAACAAGTCTTACACCTCAGCCTTCAAATGATCAAGCTTGGCTGGTGTAGTTCCCAACTCCTTAAATCTAATCGCATCTTGACTATGATCTTCTCGATTGGTAACACATTCAGCAAAGTACATTTCCATCCCAACAGTATTTTATAACCATTTGGATGGCCTCTTCATGTTATTGGGATGAGTTCTTACTCATCATCTAGACTATGCAGGTAGGGTCTGACCATCTCCTTGTTCATTTCTTCAAAACCCTCGATTAAAGGATGTTCATCTTTGAGCACAGACACCTCGGTTGTCGTCAAACAATTTTATAGTTCCAATGTTGTCGTCGAACAATTGGGCCCCAATGTTGTTGGAAGAAGCCATGAATGGATTTTCATCTACATAACAACTTCAACACTATTGTTATCATTCTAAAAAAGGAGTTGATGCCAGGAAGATGGAACACACCAATTCAATTAAATCAATCTCTTCTTAGAAGTGCATTGTAATTTGATGTAGTGTCTACCATAAAGAAGGCAAAGACTATTATTTTATTGCCAACCTTTAATTCAATGGGGACTACCCTTTTGGTTTTGGTGGCATTTCTTGAAAATCCACATAAAGAAACGCTTATAGGAACCAGATCATTATCTGTCTTTGATAAAATCATAAGCATGAAGCAGGGAAAAAAATTCACAACAATTCTATTGTCTACCAAAACTTGATTTATAGGTCTACCTTCCATACAAACCTTCATATGTAGTGTTTTTAAGTGTTGTGTCATACTCCTAAAGGGTTTGCTGAAGGTAAACTTACCTGATTCATGTTTACTTTTGTAGCAATTTCTTGTTTCAAACTTGTCTCCTTCCTCGAGCTTGATAGTTGTTAGGATTTCTTCTGACAGATTGATAGCTTAGGAATAAGGTTTGCTCTTTCCTTAGGATCCTCTAGAGGAAGATGTTTCGTTGGGTTGAGGTTTACTTCTAACTACTTGGGCATAAGATCGAGATTGGAGTTGCATGGATCTCTCCCAAGCTCCACCTTAACTCAATGGAGTTTTTCCCTTGAGTGAGGTAACTGGTCTCTTATGAACCTTCTTTGACCTTTGATAAGGTCTTTGTGGCTCCACTTTCTCCTTTCCCTTGAAAGGTTGTGGAGATGGTTGAGTCCTTTTGGCTTTAACAAAACTATTCTTGGGTTTTTGAGTTGAAGAGGCGTTAACATTGGAGTTGTAGCCTAGTTCGGTCATGTTCCCATACTCCTTACCAATTATAAGCATTTTTTCAAACTTTTTGTTCCCTTAGGCAAGCATTGAAATATTATTCCTCTTATCTTCTTCAAGTTCCTTGATTTATTTAAGGTAATCAAGGGACTTCTTTGTGAGTTGAGCACACGTCAAGTTTAAGCCTTTGTTCCTTTTATTTAGAGTCTTGACTTAGTCCTCCAACTCTTGGATGAGTGAGTCATCAGTAAGAGACTCATCTTTCTTCTCTTCTATGTTTTTTTATCTTCTCCTAAAGCTTAAGAACTTTTTTGAACAATTTTTTGTTGTCTTCAAAAAGTCTTATCTTTTCATACTTCTTATTGTCCTTTTCTAGACATAGAAATAGTTTAACTTCAGTAAGTTTTTTTCTAGTTCTATAATTTTTAGGCTCATTTCCTCCTTAGCACATGGAGCAAGTAATTTTCTTTGGATAGTTCATTCTCCTTGTCACTTTCTGAAGAAGAATCTTGTTGAAGAGTGGAGATAGTGTCTTCAAGGGATATTGACTTTTTAGTTAATTATATGATTTTTCTCTTGAGTTGTTTATTCTTTTTCCCCGACTCAATACATTGCACAAAGACATCAAAAGCCTCTTGTGCATCATAGGTCTTCTCATCTTCATCATCTCTCTCATCCTCACTACTAGAGTCATTTGTATCCAAAAGTGAACTTATAGGAGTGTTAAAAGCGATGGAGGCTTTGATCTCTTGTGAGGGGTCTTTCTCACTACTTTAACACTCATGTTTTGAAGCCCCGGATTCATCGTTCCAAGTTGTAGCCATGGCTTTTTCCTTTGGCTTGTACTTATTTTTCTTATTGTCGTAATCTTCAGCAATGTGCACTGTCCCTTTACACTCATAGCAAATGGGAGGTTCCTAGAGAAGTCATTATTTTTCCTATAGTTGGAAGAGGATATTCTCATTTGTTCTTGGAGTAATCCATTGCATTCCTCCAAAAGAACTTCTTGAACTTCTTAGCTACCAAGGCCAAGTCATCATCCGAATCTTCAATGGATCCGGATGGTTCTTCTACCTTAAGGGCTATACCCTTCTTCTTAGTAGTGACCTTAATTACAACCTTAAACATTTGTAGAAACTCAATCAACTCTTCTAGCTTGAGAGCCTCTAGATCATTGCTCTCTTCTATTGTGGTCACTTTAGATCTAAACCTTTTAGGGAGTAACCTTAGTACATTCCAAACAACTTTTGACTCAAAAATGTCTTCTCTAGACTCCTTATGACATTCATCAAGTTGGATAACTTGGCATTGAACTGAGAGGCTTCCTCATCTTCCTCCATCCTTAGTGATTCAAATTGTGCAGTATACATTTGAAGCTCGGACATTTTTATTACACTTATCCCTTCATGGGTGACAAAGAGAAGCAACCATGCTTCTTTGGTAGTCTTAAGATGAGTTATCATTTTAAACTCATCGGAGGCTAGGCCACTAGTCATGGCATTTAAGGTTCTAAAGTTGTACTTGTAAGCCTCCGCTTTAGTAGCAGACCATTCACTTCTAGGTTTGTCGGGCATGGTATAACTATTAAGTACGACATCCAAAACCTTGTGGTTATAGCCATTTAAGAAAATCTCCATTTGAGATTTTCAATAGCCATGGTCACTTCCATTGAAAAATGGAGGTGTGTTAATAGACATGCTACCATCTTCTCTAGCCATTTAGTGTTTCTCTAGGATTTTTTTTTGCTAGAATCTAACTCGGGTTATTAATCCCTATGTGAGTAACCAGACTTTGATACCAATTGAAATACCTATTAGGTTATCCTAAAAGGGGGGTGAATAGGATATTAAAATGATCTTACCCCTCTTTGCAAGTGTTGTGATTGATTTTGTATTGATTTTAATCTTCTTAAGTTTACCCCAAGTGTGTGTGTACTACAAAGTATCTACTCAAGTATTTCAACAAATAAATAGTGTGCAATAGTAATGTGCATAAAAACAAAGAGACAAGCAATCACACATTCAATCCATAATAAGAGATTTATAGTGGTTCATAACAATGACCTACATCCACTCTTTTAAAGCTCACTATCGAGCCTAGGTATATTTCATTTAGATTGTCTAATACAATCTAGGTCAAAAACATACAAAACCTATACTACTTGTCCTTGGCAAGCTATTCAACAACACTCGGTGTCTCCAGCGAGTGTGAACTACTTCTGATGTCTCTGGCGGAAGTAAAGCGAGTCTATAGTAAGAATGAATGCAAAGAAAAGTAAATATTATCACAAGTTAGTTGATGTTATTGTTTGCATAATGTGGGGTGCTCCTTTTAGAGCTAGTATGCCTTAACTACCTACAACCTTCAAACCTTTGACTCTAGTATGAGTTTCATTTTAGGAAGAACTCACCACAAGTTTCACTCAATAGTAGAAGCTTAGTATTCAAGAGGAGAGAAAGAGAGAGTGAGTTTTGGAGTAGATTCTAGCTACTTTGGCTCCAAAAAGTGAGATGTTCTTCATTTTCCTTAGGGAGGAAGCTCTCAATTAGGAAAAGTCTCTAACACTCCCTAGCTTGTTTGGAGTGATTACCCTAATAGGAAAAATTCTCTTTTATAAGGGTGAAGAGCACTCACAACCTTTAGATTGAAATCTTTAAAAATAGACAACTATTTTTTGCCTTAGATTTTTGAAAAATAGGATTCAAATTTTGAAATAACGCATGAGGGGGAATAAAAATTTGAGTTTAAAAAAAATTACCCCCATAATCGATCACAAGATCCATGATTGATCATGCCTCATGATTGATCATAGATCTCTTGATCAATCACGAATCTTGGCTTATCCTGATTCATCTCGTGATCAATCACGAGATTCATGATCGATTTTGGAGTTAGGCACCCAAGCCGCTGTGATCCTTCTTGTGATCGATCATGGCTGATGGGGATTGGCTCTTAAGAGTCTTAGTTTGAGACCTAATCTAGGGTGGGTCATGATCGATTATGACCCTAATCTTCTGCACTTTTTTGACTTTGTGCATGAGATGCTTTTTGGGTTGATTTCTCTTGGATCTTTTGTGGGTTTTACCTCCACACTTAGGTTCACTTTTTGGTTAGTATATGATATGCAATGCATGTTTTATACCTTAAGTAGAATAGACAAATCTGAGGTTGCTTCCAGTCTTCTTCCAAGCCTTTGGTCCACCATGTCTTCTAGTCTTGAACATGTGAGCTCATAGGACACTTACAAGACACTAAGACCCCAGTCTTGGTTTGTCCATGTGATTGACATTACATACATTAACACACACTACAAACTGTTGATTATAGCTATTAGACTACACTGGAAATGCTACAGTACTTGTACTCCTACTCCTAGATAATAAATTTAATTGATTGGTTGAAGGTTCTCTTCCTCATCTACTCATGTGTGATTTATATTATATCGATCAGTTATGACAGTTTTCCTTCACTTCACCACTATGTTGGTTGCCATTTACTATATTTATGAAAATCTCATTCGAGCTCCCAATCCCATTATGGGAAGTGATAACAAGGCTTATTGTGCCCCTCCTTTTTTGTTCTTTGACTAACCATCTTCCCACGTTTGAATTTTATGCGTCCAACTATAATGGTCGAAACACGTGTCAACAATCTAATTCAATTCGCACTCTTCATCTTCCCGTATTCGCTACCCTACGTATCTCCTCACCAGTGATCAGATTTGAATTTAATGGAATCCACGTGTCTTTCTTTCTTAGGTTAAATTCAAAAATAGGGTAAACACTCATCAACCAAAATGAAAATGAACAGTGATGACCCGAACAGGACTTAAACTTGGATTGGGTTGTCCTTAAAATTGAATTTTCTTCCCGACTTTAGGCGAACTACGCTAATGCTACTTTGCACTGGGCTGAGTTTGAGCCTAAGTTTTGAGCCCGAAGTAAGGTTTGGGTTGATTTTTGGTCAAGTTGCACACAACCAGAAAGGCCTAACCTGGCCTAAATTATAATATATTTGTTTATACCATTTTAAATTATACACATAAAGACACGTGGATTCCACTAACTTCAAATTCACCCACTAACATGAGTATGCGAAGTGCGTTCATGAACAAGATGCGGGGAAAGCAAGATTCTACCAAATGTTGACATGTGTCTAAGACATTATAACAAAATTACGTGCAGCAGATGTGGGCCATTGATTTAGGGACACGACACAACCCATTATAGGCACTTGACGCCACGATGAGGAGTGAGGGTGATAGTTTCCTCAACAAAAGGGGAAAAGGGGGTATAATCACTTGGTGATGTGTAAGAAGGGAACGATATTGGCACAAACCGATCCAATATTGAAATTCCATGTAAATGCATCCTAGAAGGGGGTGAATAGGATTTCTAAATTTCTATATCCCTTTTTTCTTTAGTATTGGAATTGAATTTAATTCAATTTTAATATTCTTAAAATTAGCCTAAGTGTGTGTGTGTGTGTGCTACAAACTGTCTACTCAAGTATTTTATCAAACAAGTGATGTGGAAATGTAGCAATAAGCATACAAGTAAAGAGACAATCAATCACACACTCAATCCACAATAAGAGATTTATAGTGGTTCGGCATGATGACCTACGTCCACTCTTATAAAGCTCACTACCGAGCTTAGGTATATTTCATTTAGATTATCTAATACAACCTAGGTAGAAAAAACATGCAAAACCTATCTACTTGCACAAAGAAAACTACAATACACTTAGTGTTTTCGGTGAGTGTGTTCAACTTCTGGTTTCTCTAGTGGAAGCAAAGCAATGGGAATATGTAAATGAATGCAAATGAATGCAAGGAGTAAAAAAATATTACCACAATATGGCTACTGTTGCTACTATATCAAGTGGGAATGCTTCTAATGGAGCTAGTGTGCCTTAGTTCACCCACAATGCTTTAAGCCTTGGTTCTTAAGCTCCTAGAGCTTAACAAAGCTAGGGTTTCCTCTTGGGATAACCCATAAATGACTCTCTTCAAGAATACTAGCTAATGGTAGAGAGAGAGAGAGTAGAGTAAAAAATGTATTTCTTAATAAGGTAGTAAGCTTTAAAGCTCAAAAATTGTAGAAAGCAAGGTTTTCCTTCAATGGAGGCTCCAATTTGGCAAAGGTTCTAACGCTCTTTCTAAGGCTTGTAGTGCTTGCCCTAAAGGGAAACTTTCCCTCTTATATTGGACGGAATCCACTTTCAATTATAAGATTGGAATCTTTCAAAATAGGCAAGAAAAATTGGCATTAGATGTGTAAAAGAAGAGTTTCAAATTTGTCAGTTGTAGCCCTAATCGATTAACCTCTTGGTGATTGATCATGCAACATGGTGCAAGCCCTGATGCCTCCAGTCTTAGGGCATCCTGATCGATCATGCAACATGAAGCATCTTATGCTACCCATAATCTGTTCCTTGTCATTTTGACCCCTGATTGATCAGGCTATTGGTGATCGATTAGGGTGTCATGTACTAGGGATTTTCTGCTCTTTTTGGGGCTGATCTCTTGGACATTTCACTCGGGTCTCAAGGTATGTTTGTCTCACATGACAAAGCTACTTTGGGCCTATTTCACCACTCTACATGCCTATATGAATGTATACATATACATTTGTTTACATCTACTTTGGTTGTTTAACTTGGTGTCTTGGTCTCTTTGTCTGTGATCCACATGAGTCTTCTATGATGAGTTGATGTTCATTGGCACATTTGAGACTTTTACAAGACTTACATATATTGTTTGACCATGGGATTGACAAACTACATGCCCATGACTCAACAAATATAAATAGAGAGAAGGCAAAAAAAAAAAAAAAAAGATATTTCTCTCAACATCATCATCAAGTTTAATTTTATCTTAGGAGTATGAATTAATCTATCTTAGGAGTAGGAGTAACATAAGGTAGTTTGTAAGTCGATTTTAAGGATTGAATTTGATTTATTCTTTGCTTTTGTCATTGATCTGCTCACAGTGGGGAGGACACTTCAGATAAGAGTTGTGGCTTCTTCAAGTTGGGTAAGATATTTGTATTGCGTTGTCAATTTTTCATACCAATAAAAGTTTCATTTATTTATCACTTCTCTTCCCTTGAGGCTTGTGAAAGTCCTATTGAATGAGGCATAGACCAAATCCACTTTGACTACACGGTTCACCGGAACCTGGGTCAAGGCGAAAAAACCACCAACACATTGATTGGCAACCACAATGGAAACTTGCCTCAAAGGGAAAGAAATTTTGACACCCTTGAGAGTAGTACAGATCCCGTTCATGAAGAGACTTAGCGTGAAATGTCTCCAAATTTTGATATTAGACTCGATGCCCTAATGGATGAGATCAATAGAGAGTTTTAGGCCTCGCTAAATAGGTTATCCAGGATGTTTATTATCTCATGCCAGCCGATGCTTGAGGAGCTACAATCTGAGAGAGAACTAGAGCATAGGACTACAGGATGATTTGATGCCGAAGGATCCTTTGGCCCCACACCTAGTACCTTAAAGGAATTCGATGGGAAAAATCAAACTGATTGTCTCAATAATTAGCAAGTCGTGATACCTATGAATATCCTACATGGGGAGACTCATCAAGAATCGGTCGATTATAAGGGGCTAGCTCCTCGTGTCAGAATTAAACTTATCAGATCGTGAACCTGCAACACCCAATGAGGCTCAAGAATTACTTATGTCTTTCGGAGGACCTAGGAATTTTCTTGAGGGGTTATAACGGTCCTAACAGTGTTGGATGCTTTCAGCAAGAGTATTGAGTGTTGAGTAGTTTGAATTATCTATGATGCCACTATAGGCCAAATGGATACGAGCTTCGGATGCCACCTTTGGATCAATATAACTCATACTGATAACCGTAATAGGGCTTGGGTCATTAATACGAATACTCGATATATGGTCAAAATCTATCTCTTCGAGGTCACATTGCTGACACACTCGAGCAATCATGCATACCAAGCCTCAAAAGAACTGTAAGGATGGTGCAAAGTTGAGGCCATGTGGTCAATATGCTAGAACCGTTGTGGGGTCAACTGCCAGACGAACCATGAGTCATGCACATATAAAGCTTGACCCTGAGCAAGCTGACAAAGAGTATGGATCCCCTCAATGGAATTAGTTCATAAACTTCAATACTTTTCCTAGAAACAATGATAAAATAGTAATTGAGCAAGTGACCCAATTAACTTCCCAAAATGAGACAATCAAGATTGGATCTCCACACATTTCAATCAATTGGAAATGTGGCAAAGGCGTTGAGAGAGCAACCAAGCATGTGGATCGGTAAACTTCACAAGATGGGGGGAGGGGAGAAACCAATCCTCCTTTAAAGTCAGTTGATATCGACATAGTTGCAATTAATGAAGTGTCCGACAAAGATGGTAAGGGGGAAGTCGAGCACATGTGCCAACTGATTTCCTAAAATGTGTGAGTCAAGATCAAATTTCTCTAGAAGAAGGTTGACATTGACATGGTCATAATCAATGGGGTATCTAATGAAAATAATAAGGTGACAATCAAGCACAAGGGCCAATTCGCTACCTGGCAAGGAAAAGTTAGTGCTATCCCAAAGTTGGTAAATGTCAGCGTAGTTATAGTCGATTGGTGTGATTGGATATACACCAATCGAGAGTCTATGAGAAAGAATTTATTCCTACCTTACATAGGTGTAATTGACGAAAGTGGTTTGAGTGATGAAAGAATTGAACACTGATATAAAGGAGTACTTAGTAGGGAAACTGAAGGGTAGGTAGCAATGGCGAAAGGCGCTATACTAGATGGCCCCTCGATGAACATTTTCGTAATGGGTGAAGCTAGATTAGGCAATCTTACCAAGATTAACAGAAACTAGTGTCGATACCAAAAGTGGAAGAATTTTATCCCAATCATGGTAGATAGTCACTTTTGTGGGTGCATTATGACAACCCCATCTGTGTCTATACAAACAAAGCTAGATATTAAAAAAGTTCAAATGGAGGAAGACATGAAAGAACAGTTTAAAGCGGAGGAGTCTCGAGAACCCAATGAATAGGAACAAACCCCATGTTCATGTTTTGACAACAAGGACTTGACTTCAAATGGTGTGAGGCTCGACTTGGAAAGGCTAAACGTCGATGAAGGGCTACCCCTTGAATCCTTCACGTTGACAAACTTTTTGCAGGAGTTACCCATAGAGGCTGCGGAGAAATCACTTAGGGTGGCTAGACATAATAAATTGAGCCATTTCGATCATCACTCAGTGATGATGGCTAAGCTCGGTGGTTGGAATAATGCCCAAATGGAAGTGTTAGAATCGACTAATGTGCAAAAACAAAGAATAGTGAAGGAAGTAGAATGAAAGTTCTTTCATGAAGGGGAGATGGTTTGGAAGATAATATTTCTTTTAGGCATAACAAGCCTAAGTGCAAAGAAATGACCTTTTAGTTGGGAAAGACCATCTCCAGTTAGCAAAGTCCTTAAGGGGAATGCATATCGGCTAACACATATCAAGGGCATAACAAAGACAATCGATGCCAAGTGCTTAAAGTCATTCAGATCCCCAATGTAGGATGAAGCATTTTAGCACACAACATGCTACATGTAAAATGGGGACAAAAATGTCTAAGGACAAAAGAGAATGTCTTGCCATTATTATGAGTCAATAAAAATACAAAGGCTCATACCGAGACAAAAAATGTCTTGGGAAAAAAGAATGTCCTATCATTATTATTATTATAAGTCGATAAAATACAAAGACTCATGTCGAGACAAAACTTAAGGGTAAAAGTGACATATTAATGTTTTATTAAGTCAAAAAGTACAGAGGCTCATATCGAGACAAGAAATGTCTAATGGAAAAAATGTCATGTTAATAATATCATGAGACATTATAGTACAAGAGCTCATATCGAGACTGTAAATTATTTCTAGCTGAGATCCTTGATAAAGGCATAAAACAATTGAAAATGGCGTAATACTAGTCGACACAAGGTGCGAAAGTTGGTGTGGAAATGAAGGTAAGACACGGTTTCATGTAAAAACTATTCAACATGCCTGTCACCACAAGCCGATGAGCCTAGGATGAGGTACGTTAATCAATATCTTTGGAGGTCACCTCAGAAATTGCTTCATGTAATGGTTCGATATTGAGGGAGCAAAAAAATGGGCTCAAGTCAGTGTCCGTCCCTCAATGTGTGCCCTTTTTTAGAACCATGGCATGCATACATAGGAGACTGGGTGACATATAGGACAAAGCTTTGTCTCCAGAGTTGGGGATGACACTTTATCCATATCCATAAAGCACTCCTCCACAATTCAAAAGGTACCCTGAGATTATCTAATGAATCAACAGAATCCTCTTACTCCTTAGAAGATGTAGAGCACCTTAAGAAATAATAAGACCTATGATGAAATGACCATCCACTAGTTTCGGGGTAGTAATCCGGGCCATGAGCCTAATGTGAAAAATAGAGATTAGATAACCTCATGAAAAAAGAAATTGGGGTATCGGATGAAGGCCAAAAGGGGGGATTACCCCATTTAACAAGGTTTGAAACCACTCCCAAAGTGTCAAGATCTGTTAGCATAGTTCCAGATGAGATGGATGTAAGATCATGGCAAAGAGGAATTGAAACCAATTGACGTTTGAGGTAGATATTTATAGCTGCACAAAGAGAAGGATTGCCACCTGATGATAAGAGCAATTAAGTTTCCAGTGCAAAAATCGCCGGGATTTCGCTTTGAATGAGGCTATACAAAGTTGAGAAAATTTGGGGAGCAGGTGGCTGTTGAGATTGTTTTGTCATGAAGAAGTGATGATTGAGATTATCAGTTACAATTCTGCATACGAGTCACTGGAGTAATAAATAAGGTCCAGGTGGACAAATATGAAGCATTAATAGAATAAAACATGTGTTTAGTTAAGAGTTAAACTAGACACATACGGGAGACATTTGTTTATACCATTTAAAATTCCACCTATAAAGACAAACGGATTCCATTAGCTAGCTTTAAATCTACCTATTAGCATGAGTGTGCAATGTGTGTTCATGTAAGGATGTGGAGAGAGCAAGATTCTACCAAATGTTGACATGTGTCTAGGTCATTATAGTAGAAATATGTGCAACAAACATGGCCTATTGATTTAGGGACACGACACACCCCATTATAGGCACTTGACACCGCGATGGGAGTGAGGATGATAGTTACCACAACAAATGGAGAAAAAGGGGTACCATAGCCGCCCGAAAACATACAAGAAGGAAACAATATCAGAACAAACTGATCCAATATAAACAGAGACAAGACAGAAGGAAAAAAAAAAAAAAGGATATCTCTCTCAACATCATTGTCAAGTTTTGATTTTATCTTAAGAGTAGGGGTTAGTCTATTTTAAGAGTATGAGTAGCATAAAATAGTCTATAACTCGATCTCTAAATATTTAGTTTGATTCATTCATTGCTCTTATCATTGATCTGCTCATTGTTAGGGAAGACAATTTAAATAAGACTGGTTTTTTTGGGATTGGGTAAAATATCTATACTGCGCTGTCAATTTTTTGTATCAATAGAAGTTCCATATATATATATATATATATAGTTTATATTATATACTATAAATATATAAGGTTAACCGCTCATGGGCTACTACTAACTATTATATTTTGGACAACCCTGGGCACAGCCAATCCCAACGCAACTTAGAGCCCTAGATCCGATCCGTTAAGAGTTAGGTTTCAGTCTTGGTGGTTTTGCTAAGGAGACATGGCTGCCAAATTCGTCACAATACCTAAGGCCCAGTCTGGTTGCCTTGAGTTGTATAGAAAAAAAAGAATAGGATAGAAAAGAAAATCCCACAAGAAAAGGAAAGAAAAGAATCATGAGAAAACCAACTTTTCATGGCAACTAGACAGCTTAAAAATTGATTTTTTGAGAAAATTTTGTCATGAGAAAACCTTTTCATGGCAATTAGGGGTGGCAATATTTGACACGACCCGCAAACCCAACATGAACCTAACATGAAATAACCGGGTTAGGATTGAGTGCTAACGTGTTTTAGGTCAAATCGGGTTGACCCGCTTTGACACGATTAATAAATGGGTTTAGTTTGGGTTGACATATACAGTCTTATACTCTTAATTTGGAATGACACAAATATGACCCATCAACACAAATTACCATATAACCTGTGAACCCGACAAGAACCCAACACGAAATAAGTGGATTAGAGTTGAGTGTAAACGTGTTTCGGGTCAACCCACTTTGACACTATTAATAAATGGGTCAGGTTAGGATTGAACCATATAGTCATATGCCCTTATATCGACACAACACGAACCCGACACGTCAACACGAATTGCAACCTGGCAATTAGACAGGACCTAAGGGAAAAAATAGCTTTTCAATGATACTGATTAAGCGAGCTTGATTTAATTAGTTGCATAAGCGGTTGCATGGCTCCCCGGATTTTATGTTTTCTAAATCCCGGAATAAAGAACAACCAAGTCTCTAAAGCATGCCAGTGTACGCCGGTTACAATTTGTGATCACTTAAGTGCATCAGGTCGATCTTTACGCATCATGTCACACCATAATAAACGTGAGCAAGTCTTAAAAATGGGGGAACAACTGTTCTCTCCCAGAATTTGTATGTCCCACCCTGTCCTACACACAAAAGCTGTGCATATAGGGTTAAAACTGTAAAAGTGAAAAAGGGGAAAAAAAATGGATACTCATAAAAATGTGGTGTATAGGTTAGAACCGTTTAATAAATCGTGTTCAAATGAACATTTGCTCCCCTTCAAAAAAGGAGAAAGGATCTGCTTCACCCAATGTCTATCTATCCCTCCATGTCTCCACACACAAAAGGTGAGGTACATAGGGTTAAAATGGGTTCTGATTATGTGCAAACGAATATCATGAGAACCATGAAAACAGCACCAAGGGGTTGACTCATCAGCACCGAAAAGTGATTTACACTTTTTGGGGGGTGCTTACCACTTTTCAGCACTGATGTGTATGCACCCTAGTGCTGTTTTCACAGTTTTCATGAAATTCATTCTCACCTAATTTTTTCCAGGTCAACACTGTAAAAAGAATTTTCAAATAAAAAAATAGCTACCCATAAAAATAGGTTTTATAGAGCTAGAACCATCAAAAAGTGTTCAAATCAAGCTTGTTTAGCTTAAGTGAGCTTAACTGGTTTACTTCATCGAAGTTATATTTATAATCCAGCTTTTAACAAACAAGGCTTAGGCTCGGCTCATAACAAGATGAGCTGAGCTAGCTTGGCTCATTGACTGATTGACAGCCGGCTCATAACGAGATGAGCTGAGGTAGCTCGGCTTATTGACTGATTGACGGCCCTACCCATGTTTGAAAACTGTTACACATTAATTTATTAAACTTACTGCAGAGAATCAGTACTCTAGACTTAAGGGCAAGAACTTGATTGGTTAAGACTTTAAATGGGACATATTTCAGGTTGTAATAAGATAAAATATAAAATTTAATCACAAAATTATCAGAAATGTAAAAAAGCATTTGTACGACCAAAATATTTGTCATATATATATATATATATATATATATAACCATTATATCTTTTTTCTTCTTTTTTTTTATTTAATTTAAGAAGCTTTACTCAACTAATTCAACTGAAATTAAAATGATTTATTGTGAACATGGAAGATAAGCACCAAGGAAGATTGTCTAAGTTCCATCTCCTTGGAAAAATGTACCCTAGCTGCTAACGCTGCTAGTACTCAAGCACAGCCTTGTTATAGGGTTTTGAAACATGTGATGTTTAGACAACATTAGCAAATTAGAAACTATATCGACTATCTTTAAGAAAGTAAAATTTTAATATATATTTTTTTTGGTAGGCCACTCATACGCACGCTCTGTGGCAATTCAGGTTTGGCAGTAGTGTAGGCAGAAGAGGTAGACATCAATGCAATCACTTCATGGAATGCTGAGAAGGGGATTCAACCCTAATACCCCTCTCCAGACAGAATATATGGCAACCATCTATCTCTCCTAGAGAGGTGAAGACTTATAATTTAATTGAACATGCAACTCAGCTTTCTTCATAGAGATATATGTAGGTTCATAATTGACCAAAGTACAGATAGCAACTAAAAACACACAAGTACGAAAAGTAATTTAAGAAGAAAAAGCTTGCACCCTTATAAATTCTATTATCAAACAACCAGCATCCCACAAAACCGACATCAAGCAGCAACGATAATAGCTTTATATTTAACTTCCCTAGAGAGAGAGAGAGAGAGAGAGAGAGAGAGAGGATCCTATCGTTTGGTTGCAGAACCCCGGTGCTGCTTGATCTTCTTCTCGAGTTCATCCTTATCGGCACCCACAACCTTATCAACTTCCTTCCCTTGTATAATCAGCGTGAATGTTGGCATTGCCTCCACCTGAAATTCCTGAGCCACCTCCTGTTTATTATTATTATTTTCATTATGTATCAAAAGAAAACCATGAATCAGTATCCTCCAAACACCATCATATCCCTCCATTTCTATTATATCAATAAGAAAATAAAAATAAAAATAAAAACACGAAAGGCAGATAGGAGGAGAACAACAAAAAAAAAAAAGGCATCATACCCTCAACTCATCAACATCGATCTTGACAAACTCAACGTCCATGTACTTGTTGGCTATCTTGATGAAAGCTGGCTCGATGAACCGACAGGGACCACACCAGGACGCAGAGAAATCTATCACCATCTTCACCGCCCCAAACAAGATTTTAAAAAAATAAGTAAATAGAAAGAATCATATATATATATATATATATGTTCCCTATTTGAAGATGCCAGCTTGCTAAGTTGGTAAAGTCTTGAGTGTCAACCACAGACCTGGGTTCAAAACCCAAACAAAAACCCCAAGGGATACGGCAATTGGTCAGAAGCAGAGGTCCTGAGTTGGAAACAGCCTGATGCATGGGAGAGGCAGGGAGTTCGTCTGGATACCTTGGCATAGAAAACAACAACAACAACAACAACAACAACAACAAAAGATAAGGGATGGGAGGTTTACCAGTTGAATGGAATTTTTGCGGTTGTCAAAGTGGGTCCTCCATTCGTCTGC
Source organism: Platanus orientalis (assembly GCA_025762735.1). Classification (NCBI taxonomy): domain Eukaryota; kingdom Viridiplantae; phylum Streptophyta; class Magnoliopsida; order Proteales; family Platanaceae; genus Platanus; species Platanus orientalis. The sequence goes on along the minus strand of JAOXJP010020432.1, from coordinate 1,492 downwards.
CGAGTGGAATGTGATAATTCGGGACGACTTCGACGAGCCACCGGCCGTAGAAGAGTGGCTCAGGCTGGAGAGGAAGTTTCCCATGTTGGTTTTTTTTCCCTTTTTCCTTTCACGAACCAACACGAGTATTAATGTTATTTTACTTTTAGCTGTTGAAGGAGAAGTAAATGACTCCGCTCTTCTTTGCTTGCTCTTAATCGGAGGGCTTTATGCTGGTTTTTTATAATGTATACGAGTCTATGAGCTTATTGATAACGGTGGGAAAAAGAGAAAAACAGAATCAGATTAAACCATTAACAAAAAGAAGGTGATGGTGCATGAGATTCGATCCCCACCACCACACCGAGCTGCTGTCAACTTGTGATATGGACTCTTACTATAATTTGCAGGAACATTCATAATTTCATATCTATATTTGGAGAATAAGTTGCCCATGAAGCAACAATCTCAGATTCGTGAAATGAGTTTCTTTCTTTGTTGTCTGCTATATTAAATTTAATTACTTCATTTCGAACTTAATTATTATGTTGGCTTAATTGGCACTATGCATGGTGAAGAACTGAAGTTTTCATTAATGGTTATAAGCTCCAATGATCAAATTTGTATTAGTTTTGTTTAATGGTAAAGAAACATTGGACGTCATGGTAGGACACTTGTCGCTGCCTGCTTGGTATAGAAAAAATAAAAGGTTAGTATTAATAAGAATATATTCTCTCTAAACGGTTATAGATTGGAGACACTATGAAAAGAGAAGTGGCCTTTAGATGCAATGTCGGTTAGAATATAAAGCCTTGCTTATGTACCCTTGCCTTGGTTGTCAAATATTCTTTTTCCGTCGAGAGCAAGAATAATAATCTATTTTTATGAGATGGTCTCATTGTTATCTACCTCGCCTTTGAGCTATGATTCCTTTCTCACAATTAAAATCCATTACAAACAACGGTTTTGATTCTTTTCACACAATTAAAATCCTTTACAAACAACAGTTTTGATTCCCTTCTCACATTAATCATCATCCATCACAAACAACGTTTCACAGCCCGGAAAATATTAGGTATGGAAATCTGCTTTTCCTGATGTATTAGATGGCATCAGGGGTGGACACAGGGGCGGGGCCAGGATTTTCACATAGGGGGGCAAACCAAAGGATTATGTGTGCTCCCTTAACAGGTGCCAATGGTATACCCACAATCAGAGGGTGACACATCACATAAAAAAAAAAGTGAAAAACACCCCCAAAAAAGTGTAAATCACTTTTTCAACGTGAGGTATCACTTATTGGTTGTGGGCACACTGTTGGCACCCATTAAGGGGCGCTCTTTATCCAATCCCGCGACAAGGATTCTCCGGGATTTTAAATCATCTCCAGTCTCAAAGGATAAGTAGCACTCCATCAGCAATCAGTGTGTGACATCTGGCCTGACAAAGGGTGTTTGAGTTAATATACATGGGTCAAAGGAGGGTATTATGATAAATATATGATTAATAAGTA
>JAOXJP010020421.1:0-17320 GCA_025762735.1 Platanus orientalis | reverse complement strand
TGTTTCCGTGACTTGAACCCGCGCCACCAGGGACGCTAACGGTAAGCCTTACCGTTGGGCCAAGCCGCCCTTTCAACCTTGTATATATATATGTGTGTGTGTGTGTGTGTGTGTGTGTGTAAACTTAAATGAATGCAATAATTAGCTGAAACGTATGTGTATATATATATATCTGTATTTAATTTGTTCATAAACAAATATTTACTAAAAGAATCGAATATTTAAATGAATTGAACATAGATGCATCTGTATTTTTTTTGATAATTAAAAGTGATTTTTATTGAAAAGAAAGAAAAGGTGTTACAACATAGAAATACAACAATCAGGATAAGTCACAATTTAAAATGGAATGGTTACACCAATGAACACAGTTGCTTGCCCAACACCTCAATTTGCCAATTCATCAGCCAATGTATTTTGTTCCCTTGGTATACGAGAGAAAGAGCAACGCAATTCCATCACGATCTCTCGTATTTCGTACATTAAGTTCCATATACGCCATGATTTGCATTCCTTGCCTTGATCCCATCTAATAACCACCGCCGAGTCCCCCTCAATGATGCACCCATACAAACCCTTTTTTTTTTTTTTTAATTCCCTCAAACCCGATAACATTGCCACTATTTCAGCTTTTGTGGAGTTGCATGGCTCTAATGAACCGCTAAGGATTCTACTTATGAAACCATTATGGTCGCGAATGACACAACCAAAATCCGTCAGGCCGGGATTCTCTTTTGAAGCTCCATCAAAATTTAATCTCCATGCACCAGCTGGAGGAGGGCACCAATTTAAAGAACGCTGAATATTGGAAGTGAGAATAAAGCAGTTGATGGATGTCCACCAATCACGTATAAAATTAGACTAAGAGAGGCCTTTGAAGTCTGGTATAACCAGTAGCCAATTTCCCATATCCCTAATAATAGCCTCCATCACCTCATCAACTTCCCGGTGTTTGTTAAGGAAAATTCTGTTATTCTGTTCCTTCCAAATATTCCATAAGAGTGTGTGTAGGATGCATTTCCTGAATCTCTTGCTTCTAGTGTTTAACCCGTAACACCATCACAAAGAGAATAGCTCCAATATTGTTTTGGGCATAACCCATGCTACCCCCATACGTGATAGAAAGTAGTTTCATACCTTAAAGGTAAAAGAGCAATGAAGAAATATATGATGAGCTGATTCCCCGTCCTTTTTACAAAGGTAGCACCATTGTGGAAATAGAGTGACGTAAGGTCGCATTTTTTGAAGTATATTCATAGTGTTTATATGGCCTAAAGCTGTAGTCCATGTGAATGCTTTTACCCTTGGCGGTGCAGCCGGCTTCCAAACCAAATGCTGTGGAAATGGTGGACCGTTTGTAAAGTGGTTCAATGAGGGCATTGAAGAAAGATTTTGAAGAAAACTTTATGGAAGATTCAAGGATCCAAATCCTTTCATCATTGGCTAAGGTAGAAAGAAATAAGTCCTTTAAAGAGTCGAGGGTAGATGTTAGAAGTTGGGCTTCCCAATCATATAGTTCCCTTGAGAAATTGATGTTCCAAGAAAGACCCTGAGACGAGGTAGATAGAATATTGACCACCATAGCCTTTTTTTGAGTGGAAAGATAATACAACCTAGGATATAATGAAGAAAAATTAGATTGACCCCACCAAATATCTTTCCAGAACTTAATGGATTTACCATCCCTTATGACAAAACAAGTAAAATGAAGGAACAATGAGTATAGATGACAAATATTTTTCCACAACGGTGACCATAACGCATTTGGTTGTGAATTATAGTCCCACCCATTTTGGTGGATCCCATATTTATGAGAAATTGTGGAATGCCATAGAGTCTCTTTCCTTCGAAAACTGACACAATCATTTCCCCATCAATGCCAAGTTCCTTTCCCTTATGTTTTCAATTCCCAATCCGTCTTTTGATTTTGGATGACAAACGTCCTTCCAATTCACCAAGTGATTCTTCTTTTCCTTTCTTCCTTCCCATAGAAAGTCCCTTTGACATTTCTCCACTTGCTTAATCACCTTTGTTGGCATTTTGAAAATAAACATATAATATATCGACAAGTTAGACAAGACAGCCTTGATTAATGTTATCCGACCCCCAAAAGAAATATATAATCTTTTCCATGAAGCCAATTTATTATTTATTCTTTCAATCACTGGGTCCCAGAAGGACAGAGATCTTGACACCCCACCTAGCGGCAGCCCCAAGTAATTTATAGGCCATACATCAGTTTTGCAACCAAGAATCCGTGCATACAGCTGTAACACATCCCTCTCCACTTCAATACCTTCCAAAGTAGTTTTTGCAATGTTGATTTTAAGCCCAAAGATTGTTTCAAAGATTATAAGTATATCCTTCAATCTCCTAACTTGTTCTTCCTCCACTCGGCAAAAGCACATTGTGTCATTGACAAACTGAAGATGGTTGACAGAGAAACCATCATTCCCAATGACATAGCATTTGATGGTGCCTGTGGCCTTTGCTCTAGCCATCAACTCACTAAGAGCATCAAATGACAAGAATGAAAAGGAATGGAGAAAATGGGTCACCTTACCTAATACCCCTTTGAGATTTGAAGAAACCTTTTAAGGTACCATTTAATAAGATAGAGAAGTGTGGTTGATTAAGGTAGCCCACAATCCATCTGGTCCATCTATCCCTGAATCCTTTCTGCTTTAGCACCCATAGAAGGAAGTTCCAATCAACTCTTATCATAAGCCTTTTTAAAGTCAATCTTGCACACCAAACCAACCTCCCTTGTTTTTTTTCCCCCAACCACAATCATTTGCAACCAAAATTCCATCCAGAATCTGTTTCCCTTTTACAAAAGCACTTTGAGAATTAAGTACAACCTTTGCAACAATTCCCCTTAATCTTATTGAGAGGACCTTTGCAATAATTTTATAAAGGTTACTAATCAAGCTAATAGGCCAATAATCAGATAACTCCTTTGCTTTTTTTTTTTTTTGGAAGTAACACAAGGAACGTGATATTGACTCATTTGCATATGATTCATTTTTCATGGAATTCAGCAAAAACTTCCATAATATCATCTTGGATAAACTCCCAACATTCCAGATAGAAAAGCATAGAGAAACCATCTGGGCCCGGTGATTTGTCTTTTTCCATACTAAAGATCGCATCCCATACTTCCTCCACCAAAAATGGTTTCTTGAGATCCCATGCAGCCTCCTCATCAATCTTGGACGAGAACAAATAAAAAGTTCTTGGTTTTTCACCCCCTTTTTTTGTAGAGATTTGAGAAAAAACTAATGGCCTCATCTTTAATTTTTCCAAAATCATTAACCACTTGCCCTTAGATTGATAATGATATAATTAAAATTTTCCTTTCCCTTCCATTTGCCACCTTATGAAAGTACTTTGTGTTTCCATCACCTTTTTTTAGCCACTTGCATTTAGCTTTCTGACTCCAATGAATGTCTTTCCAACGAAGAACACTTTCCATTTCCCCTAACAATATCTTCCTCCTTTCCATAAGATGAGCATCCAGAGTTCTATCTTCCTCCATTTTCCGATCGAGGACTTCCACCTCCCTCCATATAGTATCTTTTTTTTTTCACTCAGGCTTCCAAAGTTGTTCTTGTTTCACTCCTTTAGCTTGTGTTTTATGTTTTGAAGCTTCTTCAATGAAGCAAAAGCCTTTGTATCCTTCAACCTTGAATTCACCCCACCATTTTTAGATACATTCTTTAAATTTCAGATGAGAAACTCACATATTCTCAAATCTAAAAGGAATTGGGCCATAGTTAGTTGTTGATGTATAGAGTATAATAGACCAATGGTCCGAGACAATTTTAGGAAAAGCTTCTTGAGAAAAATGAGGATAAACATCTTCCCAAAAATTAGACGTTAGGAAACGATTCAACCGGGCTAGAAGAGGATTCTCTCTACCATCCGTCCAAGTATATTTTGCATGCAACAAGGAATCCTGAAGATCGCATTGGTTTACAAATGCATCAAAATCTCTCATACTATGTGTAAATCACCCATGGCCCACCCCATCTGCTTCTAATAACCAGGAGTTCTCCAAAATTCAGATTGATGATGTGGTCTACACGGTCCATACACACCTGTAAACCACCATTCAAACCTAGAAATTTCCAACCATTTCATCTATTTTCTTCATTTCATTTGGATCCCAGGCAATCAAGATTCCTCTTGAGGTACCTATAGCAGGGAGAGTGCACCACTTAGATAATTTAGTGTCCATTGAGCTTTTCACCAATCGAAAATTCATATCTTCTTTCATTGTTTCTTGGAGTACTAAAATAGTTGGATTATTTTTGGTTATACACTCCCTAACTGCTCGTCTTTTTCTTACACCCCCTCAACCACAAACATTCCAAGATATGATCTTCATGGATGAACAATTTTTTTCCCCTATTTGCCATCTTTTCAGTCACATTACAATCTGTTTTTTCCTTGTCCTTCATTTCCCATTGTAGTTTCCTAAGTTCCCTGTCACTTCTGCCCCGCTCCCCCTCCCCCCCCCCAGCTCCTTTAGGTCAGCCTCATCTTCTGAGATGTAGTCAAAAAGTCTAACAAACCTCCCATCCTTGTTATGAACAAAATACCCCAATCTATCAAGCATATCATCCACTCTTTTTTTGTCAATTTTGTTTTCCTGCTCTCTACAATCCAACCCAACTACATTGTCCCTGCATTTAAAAAATTTCACAATCCCCCATTTTCTTCGAAAGATCCAAAACATGGCATTTCACAATTTTCTCATTTATATGGTTAGATTCATCAGGGGAACACAAATGATTAGCCAAAATTTCAACAGAATCTAACACAAGCAAGTAAGAAGGAGAGGAGAAGGAAGGAAGGTTTGGAACAAAGCTAGCAACAAAAGGAGGAGACATACCTGGAACAGACGACAAGGATTGTTGTTCAGAAACCTGTGAACCACCAAAATTCCAACCCTCACGAGCAACCTTAACTATAGCCAAAGTGACTGAATCCATGGATGATCGAGATTTAGGTTCAATGGGTGTATTTGCGTAGTTCACAAGCCTTCTGTCGTGATTCAGAGTAAAAAATTCCTGAGGAAAGAGGCCTTCAACATTTTCCACTTCTGAGTCAGTCCTATATTCCTCTTCCTTAGAGTCTTCAGATTCATCGTTCGAAGAATCACTCCCTTTGTTGTTGAATGAGGCCCTACCCACCATCGATTCTGAGTCACCTCCCTCCTCCCTGTTAAGTTTTGTCAGTCCCAGTGGATTGTTTGTTTGAACCCCCAATTCACCCGAGTCCAGTGTTGTGAGGGAAGTTGTAACGAGTGAACTCGATCTTGGTACAAAACTTGGTATTAAGAGATATGCTCCCACCGTGGTAGAAGAACACGACGATGACCATCTGCCCTCGGTACCAATGCTGGAATTGCCCACCTTGTCCATCTCTTTCACCGGTTTAGATGCTCAACACTCAATGTCCTTCGGTTTTGATTCAACATTTTCCCAGGATCCTCAAAAGCTTCATTAATAAATCTCTGGTAGCCTTGGTCAACCATTTGAGTAGAGGCATCCGACGACTTCCCTGTTCGAGATACCTCTCCACATCCTGATTTTTCTACTTAAGTCGATGTATTGTGAAGCCCTTCGTTTCTCCCTGTCAAAGGCCCTAGCCAACCATTATATCCCCTAGACCATTCATCAGGCCCAAGCCCATTAGATGTACTCGCATGGGCTTCATGAATCCCACTTGACCCATTTGATTTGACTTTCCAAACCCATGATGAAGGTTAGGTGGATAAGTTTGAATTTTTATATTTTGAAATTGGTTGGTGTCCAACTATCTCCCCACAAGTTAAGTCCAATATGCCCTTTCTCAGCCAAATGATCGTATAGTTGGTTTAATCCATCAGTTGGGACGGAAACCCTAATATTTTCCGCATCTAACGGCATAGGAAAAATACCTACATCCGACGGTTAGGTTTTGTCATCCCTAATCTTGTGTCCTAGAGTGACACTAGGACCAAGTACAGCGCTGTGTTGTGCTCCATCGAAAAGTGAATTCATCTCAACTTCGATCAATATATCACAAGATTCTTTATACCATGAAACCTCCATATGTCGAGGGATCAAATTTAAATTCTTAGCTTCGACCTTCAATCTTGCAAATGGTAAAAAATCTTTGTTTCTCGTCTTACTGTCAACAGTCGCAAATCGGCTACAACATTCACCTATTTTGTTGAAGATTTTGTTGGTCCATGATATCAATGGAAGGCCCCACACCCTGATCCATCTATTACCACTTAAGGCACTAGGATTAATTTTGGATATCTCAAGAGTCCATGGATGAAAGCATAGAATCCCGTTGCCTAAACACACTGTTCCTTTTCCCAATATTAATTCAATTTCCTCCTTAGAGTTCGTTAAAACTAGAGCTCTATTAGTAGGAACACCCAATCCCTTGATGACGAAACGATTTGCCAATTCTTTCCTAAAAACACTTGTGAGGGCCACTGCAACTGAGTCCCATGGGACCTTTACGCCCCACACATCTACCACAACCTTGTTCCCTTTTGATTCTAGTGGAACCCAAGCCGATGTAGGTCTATTTTCCACCTCTAGTTGAAACCCTTGTATTTCAGCATTCTCTTCTTGGACCTTCCACCCCATTTGCCTCAATAAGTCACATAGGCTGACCCAATTGTAAAAACGTTACCCAGGTGAGAAGAAGATGACTCGGTTTACCTCCTTAGCACGCCATTCGGTGCCCCTGAGGAAAGGTCCTCTATTATTAGACCCTGTTATAAAATATATTGTTTGTCCATTCCATCGCAGGGTCTCCTTCAAGGAGCTAGATTGCAATTGTGCAGCTTTGTCGACGAAGGCGAGCACTCTGTCAACAATTTGCATAGGGATGCAAATTTTTGATACATGGCCATAGCCCCTCTCCACAATCTCCAACACCATGTCATCCACTTGAAGTTTGAAATTCTTCCACTTGATTGCAATTATACGTTTACCTTTTTTTTTTTCCTTCATCACTGACATTATCTCCTACATAAAAATCATGCTCTTACAATCTACTGTGAGTTTTGTTACAAAATTACGGATTTATGGATGTATCTATATTCGCTTTAAGCGGATTGAATATGAACCAAATAAGAAGGCTTAGACCGATAGTTGACAGCCCTAATCAACGATTCTTTATAAATACAATTTCTCTACTTTTGCTGACAAATCAAATACAAAAATTAACTCTTTCTATCAATAACAAATAAGTTGGTATGTTAGAAGTATCCATGCAATATCCAGTATTGTTATTGTATCATGTTGATACGGGTATGCTAAACATAGTAAAATATCAAGGTATCTTAATCTCGTACCTCTGTTCCATTAAGAGCAACTGGCTTGGTGTTGGTACACACAAACATGGTAGCACAAAATGAGTTGAAATTGGGGAGAAGCAGAAACATAAACATAAATCACTCTCATTTTAACAAAGGGGTAGAAACTAGTAGTGGATCAGGGAAATGAAAATTAAGGTTTAGGAAAACTTTTTGAGGAAAAAAAGAAGAATTCACTAATTTGACTTTTTAAAGAGTTATTCAGCTACATGGCAGCCGTAGGATATGGTGAAGAGTTTGTATTGATTTTTATAGTTTTTTTTCAAAGAAATAGCTAAAGATTGAAGAAGTTGGGGTGATTGACATTCTAATAAATCTAATGGCAACCAAAGATTAGGGTTTGATACATAGTTGCAGGGAAACTTGGTACAAAGTGGGAAGCTCGTTTGGGAAACAAATTCAATACCGCTTCCACAAGTAGTGGGAAATACTCTTCCCATGTTTGGGAAGTGTGGTAAAGTAATTGGGGAAGCCTTTAGAGAAGTGAATGGAAACGTCTAGAGAATCAACTGGGAAGTGATCCAAGAAGTGAATTTTTTTTTTCAATGCAGACTCTATGTTATCGGCATTGACTAAAATATTTTCAATTAGATTTAGTATGAAAACGTCTAGAGAATCAACTGAGAAGTGATCCAAGAAGTGAAATTTAGTTTTTTTTCAATGCAGACTGTTATCGGCATTGACTAAAATATTTTTCAATGAGATTTAGTATTGATTTTAATGTTTATATTATTTTATTTTAATTAGATATAAAAGATTAAAATATGATGTTTTTATACAAGAGCTTCTATAGTTTGACTTTAAGATGCCTAGTTATCTGCAAAAACTTAAGGTAAAATCTAAGGTATGGTTGGCCATACTAATAACAAAGTGGTTTGAATATTGATTTATATGTAATGTTTCTTTGCTACTTGCATAGTATAGTTTTTAGGTTTGTTTATTACTTTATTGAGTTTGTTCACCTAGTAATATTGTACTTGTACTTGTTATTATTAACTTCTTATTAGTAATCACATACTCATCTATTATTTCTATTTTATTTCCTATTCATTTCATAATATTTTTTTTAATGGTTTGAAGTTACTTCCAAATTGCAATTTAATCGCTTTCAAACTGCTTCCAGTTTGCTTCCCAGTCAGTTCCTACTCACTCTCCAAATGCTTTTTAATAGTTTCCCATTTCTTGTTTCCCAAAGATTCATTGAGCCTTGCTTCCCACTTTCGCATTGCTGCTCGCTCTAGTAACTATGGTTTGATATGATTGAAATGCAGCAAATAAATAACCAAAAATTAAAAAGAAATAGAGAAGGAAAAAAGAAAAATAATTCCGACAGAATTAGCATCACTGAACTCTAGAAATCAGCACATAGAGGCTCTTGAAAGCATCAACACCTTCAAGAAAGAGGAAAATGGCATCAACACTCCATCAGCAAACTTGTGCAAAAAATATTTCCATTCATTATTGACAGAAAACATCTACATAGTCTTGTACAAACTCCAACACGTCCACCTTAAAAAAGCCCTTACCTAATAAAAGTTTCTATTACAAAATCAGTCCTGTTAGAAATTTCTTATTACAGCCCTGTCTCAGATTTAGCAACCCAACTGAAGAAAACCCTATGAATAAATATGAATGTGGGTATGACTAAATTCTGGGAAGATAAATGGAGTAGTGATATGACTCTCAAATCAGAATTTCCAGGAATATACAGGATAGCAGTAGATAGGGTCACAATGGTGGCTCTGTAGATAATATGAGTGGATTGAGTATGTGAAAATCTATTATGAGATGGGCTTTAAACGATTAGGAAGTAGAGCCTCTAACTAGGTTAATGGAGGTGTAGAGTATGAATTGAACAAGGATGGAGAAGGAGGATAGAAGAAGGATTTCGGCAGTGAGAGGTAGCTTTTCGGTCAAATCCTGTTTTAAAGAGATAAAAGGATAATCCTAGGATCTTTGATGGCAAGTCAAAGAGTTGCGAGGGTCTGATTCTTCGAATCTATAACTAGCTATTGGAATGGGTTTCAATTACGAGTGACTTCGAGGAAGGAATTTGGGAGTCTATTTGGAGCGAGTAGTCTTTTGTTGGGTTATGGGGGTTTATTTTCTTTTGCTTTGCTTTTGTTGGGTTTGGTCTGTTTGCTCTCACCTTCTTAGTGAAGCTCCCCCTTATTTTTTCCTAATAAAGATTATCCTTTTATCTCTCAAAAAAAAAAAAAAAAATTGGCAGTCATGGTGTTCCCAGGTGACGTTAAAACTGTCCAGATTTGGGTTTTTTTGGAAATGCCCTCACAGCACCTTATCTACTAGGGATTTGCAGGAGCAGTTTTAGGGGATTAATCTCATCTCTTAGACGACCCTATTGCATCTGTTCTCATTCCTACTACAGCAGGGACTCACACTTCCTTGATTGGAGAAGTTATCAGCTGGCAGCACTCTGTTTTCCTGGGTATTTGGCTTCCGGCAGCCTCTATTCTCACAGGCCTCATTATATTTCGTGATTTACTTCATTCTACAACACCTAGAAGAATTCTACATGGTGATTCAGGCCCTTTTCCAGGTATATGTGATTTATTTTAGTCCTCTTTTGAATTCTCGAGGTAGTTTGGTAGATGGTACGTATGGTTAGGCTAGTGGTTGAGATGTGTGGTGATACTATATAATTCTTGATGAGAAATTTGATTTCCTACACCCCATAAACTTATTTCTATCTTCTTATAATTAATCCCCAATAAAGTTCTTCATTCTTTTATGCCATTTCCTTGAAATTTTTCGTGTTTCCTTTGAGTTTTCTTTATGTTATACTACTCTGAATTTTTCTGGACAGCACCTATCCTTGGAGTTGATCTTCTATTTCAATTGTGTTCATGCATCTAATTTAGGTTCCTTTTTGTCTTTACTTTATGGACCTTAATTTTTATCATGTTTATTGGGCTTAACTAAATCTTAACATGAATTCGCGTGTGGATGTGTAAGTAAGAATCTTGTTTATGCTCTATCATTATTCTTGTTAATTTAAAGTCTTGACTCCTTTATGCACACACTCACTAGTCCATATGCATGCTGCATCAATAGGGCTATGACGCAACAGCTTCTGAGTTATTGTGGTTGAAATCTCTTCTAACTGAGATGGACATGATTGTGACTATTCCTCTGACTATGTATTGTGATAATCAAGCGACAATCTACATTGCAAGCAATCGAGTGTTCCATGAGCACACTAAACATAAGGAGCTGGACTGTCACTTCATTCATAACTCGGTGATGAGAAAACAAATTGTAACTCAATATATTAAATCTAAAGATCACTTAGGTGACCTATTTACCAAAGCCCTTGGGAAATCTCAGTTGCAAAACTTTTGTAACAAGCTAGGCATGATCGATATATATGCTCCAGCTTGAGGGGGAGTGTTAAGAGCTTATTTTATGTAATGTTATCAATGTATCACAACGGGGTCAATTTTGTCCCTGCACTATATTTTATAATATAAAGGGGGAGGGAGGAGTCATTAGTAGCCCTAACAACTCTTTTATATTATAAATATAATGCATGGACAAAACTACCCCTGTTGTGGTACTTTAATAACATTACATAAAATAAACTCTTTAACATATGTCAAGAAATTAATTAGACAAATGAATACATAAACACTACGATGAAATAGGATATCAAAATTCTGCTTCGATAGATGCACAATGCAATATTATTTTGAAAAGAAGACTATTGTTGTTCGTGTTATGATGTATTTTCAGATGAATAAACATCAATCCTTACTAGGTCAAATGAGGTAAGAAATTCTATAAAGATATTACTTTAAGAAGTGCTTCTTTTTTTCCTTTTTTTTTTGATGAGAAGAAGATATTGTTTTCCAGTCAAAATATTACACTGATATGCCTCAAAGACATGAATATAGCACAATTTTAACACCTCAATGAAAAATTGCCGAAGCTCAGTTATTCAGCCAAAAAAAAACTTACTGAAAAATTACGCCTCCAAGAGCTTGAGAAGTAAGGATTTGAACTGTTCATTGATCCTTCGACAATGACTTGGACGCTCATCATTTCACCAATTTCATTTAGAAGTTTTTTGCACTGTAAAAAATCAATAATGATCAATGCTACAGGTTAGGAAAAAGAGCCAAAGTTATGTATGATGTAGAGCACTCAAAACCATATTAGATAAGCTAAGAATAAATACCTCCACAAAAGCTGGCTCAAACCGATAGTTCTCTGCAACAGCCCAAATTGGTTGATGAGGGAAATGTGTACAAAAGGAATTGTAGCATGAGATTGCAGTCTCTGCCTCACTAACAGCTGAGCAGTCAAAAAATATTGTTTAGTATTCAATGAAATACATGAAAGCATAAGTAAGAAGTAAATATCTATGACCTTAGGTGCAGTTCTATAAAAAGATTAAGCAAATATATTATATTCTCTTGATAACCATTAACCATCTAATTTAAGCTTCAAAAGTGTGGCTTCATAAGATGTGCTGTGTCAACTTGTATAGTTTTCTTGCATTTAATAAAATTTATTTTTCATTAATTGTAAAACAAATTAAAGGATGCACAAACCTAACTGACAGAAACTTTCCATGTTGTATTAAATTATGAAACACATTCCTAAGGTGGTGAATGAAGAGAAAGTGGTGGCTAGGAAAGAGATCCTCAGAAGAATAGGAAAGGTAAGTAAAAACCAACTGTTTTCTTTTCTTTTCTTTTTTTCTAATTAGATATGAGAGGCTGACAAAACTTGTTTTCTACATCAATTAAGCCTGATAACAGATATGGGTTTGAATGGCACTAATATGAATGGATTAATGTCCAGCACCAAAATTTGTAGCCGTACAGGTATGGGTTTTGGGGTGCGACAGAGAGAGAGAGAGATTCACCTCTATTATTCGCCTTTCTGCCTATTGGACATTTCCAATTGGAGAAACATATATGGGCTTTCCTGCGAGATATTGAGTGTGAGGTAAAACCATGTAGTGACTTTACAAGGACACAAGATGGTCTTTCTCGAAATAATTTATTTCAATATTAGGGCACCTAACACCTATAATGAGTTCATGAGCTTGGGCCGACCTGAAGCCCGTTAAGTTGGGTTATGCTTGGGCCTAAAGGTGTAAGCCTTTTGGCCCAGGCCTGGCCCAAACCTATCATACGCAACAGCAGGCCATATCCCAGGCTTACCAAGACCGACCAAACCTAGCCCATGCACACCCTTAATCACACAGCACTCTAGAAACACATCCTCGCTTCAACCACCTCAGTCATATCTATAAGCAACATCCTCCTCAATCTCTCCCTCCTTAGAGATGATCAAACCAAGATAACAAAATGGACACTCTGGGGTATATCGAATCCATCAATCATAACTATCCCCTCATTCTTCTCCCATTATTTCTAGAATTTCACTTCATGTATGCTGTCTTAGTCCGGTCCATACCTTTTGATACTAAAGTATGTAAATCAAACTTGACATTTACCCCCTCTCAAGTCTTGTTAATCAAGACTTTATCATCAGAAAACAACATCCAACATGGGACCTCATGCATATGCCTAGTCAACAATCCCTGGTATAAACCTATTGTGAATCGAAACTCACTTGTCTTTCCCCAATTGTTATAACACTAGTTACCACTCCATCAAAAATATCCTTAACCATATCAATATATCTATTTATGACCCCTTCTTTTTCGAAATTCCACTAGATGATCCCTCTAGGGACCCTATCATATGCTTTCACAAAGTCAATAAAGACCATGTGATGATCTTTCCTCTTCTCTAACCTTTCCACCAATCACCTAAGGAAGTAGCTAAAGTCACTGAACTTCCTAGTAGAAATCCAAACCGATTTTCAGATACTCTAGTTTCATGTCTTAGTCTATGTTCACTCTCTCCTAAAGTTCCATAGTATGGCTGCCACAAGCTTGATCCCATGATAATTAGAATAAATTTAGAAATCTCCCTTGTTCTTGTAAATAGGCACCATAATGCTATGCCACAGTTCATCTGGCAACTTCTTAGTCCTAATGATTGTGTTAAAACAACTTAGTTAACATGGAATAGCCATCATATGCCATGCCCTTCCATAATTCAATTGGAAAACTATATGGTCCCATAGCATCTTTCTCGAAGTTTCGTTAACTTCAGATATCCTAATACTATGACATTAAATATGATTTCTGACTTCATCAGAGCAATTAATTGGTTCCTCCCAACCAACATTCTCGCATACTCTTTATCTAATAATTTATGAAAATAGCTATCTTTCTCATCAAAGTTTCTTTAACTTCAGATGTCCTAATTATATGACATTAAATATGATTTCCAATCTCATCTTTGACTTCATCAGAGCTAATGGTTCCTCCCAACCAACATTCTCACATACTCTTCATCTAATAATTTATGAAAATAGCTCCTACATCTTTTTTAAGTCTCCTCATCCTTCACCAAGACTCTTTGATCCTCGCTTTTTTTGAGAGGTAAAAGAGAGCTTTATTAAAAAAGTAACTGGAAAAAGAGCAAACAAAAAACGTTCACTAGGGAAGTGAACTACGAGCAAGACAAAAAAAAAAAGGACTGACGCAAGGCCCTAACCCCCCAAAACAACAAGATTTAGGTCCTCACTTTTAATGCATCTAACATGATTCAGGTCCACACTAGTTCTTTCCCCTTAATCTTGCAAGTTCATATGTATCTCTTTTACCATCCGTAGTACATAACTTACAATAGAAATTATCATACACCTGAAATTTAGTATTGCTTACTGCTTTCTTAGCTTCTTTTTAGCACTTCTATACCTTTCTACTAAATATTTTCCGTTCCTTGTCTTTTGTCAATCTTTGTAACAAGAAAACTTTACTCCAATGGCTGTTTTAACTTCATCATTTCATCACCATATTTCTTTAGATGATTGCAAACAAGAAAAATATAGTAACAGATATAACATCATTTAAGAGATTTTTTTTCGTAACTTTGGCAAATTCAATAAGTCATGTGTGTCATGCTCCTCAATTCAGGTCAGTGTGTGCCCCATCAAAATTGTGTCACTTTGAAAGAAAGGTCGTTTATGTCGTGAAGAAAAAAAATGTCACATGGTTTAAAGATTCTTCACCCTAACTCAAATTACAGATACCAGCATATACAAAGAATTTCAAATGAAAAAGATGGTAGGCTAAGAAATGATCCATGTTTTTAGGATATTTTCTTTGGTTACCAAACCAGGCAGTACATTCACAACCACATTTACTACTACAAATACAGTGTATATATCCATAATGAACATTAGTGAAGCCATGTTATTAACATAAATATTTGTTTTGAATAACACTGGCAACAATAATAAATCACAACCATGTGAAATTTTCTTTCCACGGTATGCAGCATTATATAGAAGGTTTATCATTGACACAATAACAAAACCTTTAGTACAGTGAACATGTAGTATGCAAGGCAAAAAACAGAAACTTCCAGCCTCACTGAGGTTTAAAATACACAATGAGTTATACTATTTCAAAAGAAAAATAAATTCAATTTTCTGACAGAGGTGAAATCCTATAAATAGTCAACAAAGTGAAAGACTATCACTGAAACAGCAGTCATATTGATTATAAGGTAGACAGATAAAAATATATAATGGACAAAATTCTGGAGAGATGAAAGAGAAATAATAAATGAAAAACACTCATTAAACGATGAAATTTTATTTGAAAATGCCTGAAACTGTTATTTCTGGCATGCTTTTAAATAGGTGTAGTTAACTTTCCTAGAGATAAAAGAAAAACACATAAAGACGGGAGCCATGTATGAAGCGGGAGGTGTAACCACATTATATCCTTAAACTTCATGAACAAAAGAGAAATAAAGCAAAATTCAATCAAAAGGAAATTGGAAGGTACTTACAGGCTGCTGCAGGTTTCTCTTCAGTTCCACCACATCAATCAGGCAACAGAAGACAAACACAAACCAGGAAGGCATTATTTAGAACTTTGCACCGAGTAGGAAAAAATAATTAAAATGCAGTGACAAAGAATGACTGTTCTCTAGATGACACAATAAATCATGAGAGCCACATTTTACCAATTCTAATAACCATTTCAGCAAAGATAAAAAATACTATTGTGCAGTTATTTTTTTCCATATATTCCCCCTATCTTAGAATATCCCACAACTATCAGGTCTTGCAGAAGCCTACAGAATGAAGTGCCTTGAGAAGACAAGGCAGATCTATAGCATTCTCTCCCCTGTGTGCTGCTACAAATATAACTCACCTTGAAGGACATGCTTCCCTGCCTTTAGCATCTTCAGTGAGATATCCACCTGCATAAGCAGGTTACCGGTTAGTTGCAACTTTTTCTTTCCCAACCTGAAAAAGAAAATGAAGATATACTGTAGAAATCTGATGTGTATAACAAGACCAATGATTGCACCAGTGAGGAGTGATATGGACGGTGTGCTAATAAAATTAAGGAAGTAGCTGAGCAGCAAGAATTTGGGCTGAACGGGAATCAACAAAACCTCATCTTCAAAGATATTCTTCGCTCATCTTATCTTTATCTTTTGTTCTACTTTGTTCTTCCCACATTCTCCGTCTCTCTCTCTCTCACTCATCATCATCATCTCCTCTCTTACTAGAAAACTATATGACAATGAGTGGATGAGTAGGGTCAGCTGATTATTTTTACTTGTGCGGAGCATAATATTACCTTTCATTTTATTTGCCTCTATATTATCCGAAAAAATTAATTGCAATATTCCAGTCCATGGAAACAAGGACCGGCCAATCCCTATCGGCGATCTGACCATTTAACCTTTGTTATCACCACCAATCCACATCGGATAGGCCGAATCACTTCAGATGGGGATCAGCTGACCCTGATCTAGATATATAAAACTAAGTTCCAATGATGCGAACAATACAAAGATACTTATGTATGTGCCGCCCACAAAAGGGCTAGATTTAAGTGCACATGTTATGCGGTCTTTTAAGGGGGGTTATAAGTGTACAACAATTTATGTGTCCATGTAATAAGGCCAATAGTGTCAAACTTTGGGTTTTTTTAAAGTAATCCCGTTTTTTATGTTTAGCCCATTTTTTCAAAGGTCAAAACTTGACTTTTTTGGCTTACATTTGGTGTAATTAGATAGGTTATTCTGTTACCTTTTTAATGAGATCAAGTTTGTGCAAATCCGAGGTGATTTGGAAAAGTTATGACCAAATTACTAAGATGTGATCACTAAAAACGGAAATAGTGTTTTTTAGGAAGTTTTAAGTTTGAAATTTTAGGAAAATAAGTTTTTAAAAAACTTGGTCAGCAAATTTAGGATTTTATGAAGTTTCTAATTTTGACAAGTTTTTAATTTTTTAAGACTGTCAGTCTATTTAAAAGCTATCCCTCCCCCATAATTTGATAGTGAAGAATAAACAAGTTTTTGAAGATTTTGGTGTTCCCAAGGTGTGGTTGTAGCCATGTTCTTCTTCAAGGGTTGATTCCATTCATGGCTCCCCTCTTTCTTCTTCTTCCATAGGTGTGGTCACAAACTCCTGCTTTCCTTCAAGGTAAATTTCCATTTTTTTTCTTTTAGTTTCTTCCTAACTTCATCTTTCTTTCTATACTACTATCTTCTCATTCTTTTTGTCATATTCTTCTTTCTTTCTTCTTCCTTTTCTTGAAACTTCAATTAAAACACTTTCACTTTTTCTGAAATTCTTTGATTTGACCAATCAAATATTATCCGAATTTTATGAAATTTTAATTGTATAACTCTACCACCCGTAAAAAACGACCATAAAAATTTCAGAATTTTCTAACGCATCAGAGAGACATTTTGGTAATTTTCAGATTTTCTCTCCAAAATTACAAAATACCCTTTTGGGTTATTTTCTTTTATTTTCTCCTCTTTTTTTATTCTAACTCAGTTTTTTTCT
>JAOXJP010020410.1:0-17320 GCA_025762735.1 Platanus orientalis | reverse complement strand
GATTAAGAAGGCCCCCCTTGAATTAGGTGCCTCTTCCTCTTCTTGAGGGTGACTGTGACCCCCTGGTCGGCTAGCCGCCTGCCGTCGGGCCTATGCCAATTTTTTTTTGTTTGGCTTCATCGCTGCACAACATGATATATATATATAGGGAGAGAGAGAGTAAGCAAAACATACAAGGACTACCTGGGTGAGGACCAAACCCAAAATTTAAACAGGTTCCCGGGAGTGACGAGGTCCGAGTAGGCATGAAACGGGAAATTCACGACCGCCCAGATGGGATAGTTCACTTATGTTTGAGACTGACACAAAGAATAAATGTAGCAAGACAAAAAAAAAGATAGAAGAAAATAAACAAAAAAGGAAGACAAAAAACATGACTCACCTATGGAGCTGAGGGCCAACACCCAACCCCTATTAAACCTTACAAGGGGGACCTCCCTCGGGGGGTATTACCAATCTTCTCCCGAGATGAAGAAGTAATGACTCCTCCACCCGTTGTTAGAGCTCAGGAGCCCGATCACCAGGGTCATTGTCGGGTCCCAATTGGCAAAGAACCACCACCCCAGTTTTTCCTCTGTGGGCAATAGTAATGGAAGAACTCGTTGAGGGTAAGGTGAGCCTTCCCCTCTAACGTCAGTTTCCATAGGATCATGGACCCTATGGATATCCTCTAAGCTTAGCCATAAGTTGCCCTGGTGCCAACCCAAGGCTGAGTAGTAGTTCCCTAAAAAAAAAGAGGGACTGGGAAGCGTAGGCCTGCTAGAAGGGCATGCTCGTACAATGTCACACTATCGACAGGGGCTCAAAGGCCAAGATATTCCTGGGGACAGAAAGAATGGTCCCCTTAGGGACAGAGAAGGTGGAACGAAACCGAGTCAGGGTTCACTCCCCCAACTCGGAGGCATAGTTGGCGACGGTAAAATCTTGCTTAGGGGTAATCTCCCCCGCCTCCGCTTGGTTGTTGGAAGGAGTTGGCCCTATGGCCTACTTCATAGGGTTTTGTTGGACCTCTGATAGGTTGTCAGCACCGTCGACCATTTGGTCAATAGTATCCCCAAACACCATTGAATAGAGAGAGTTACAATAAAAACATAAAGAAAAAATAGGGAAAAGAAAAACACTGGAGGAGGGAGAAAGATAGCTAGAAAGAAGAACAAGGGAAAAACGAGTAAACGGAATAGATAAACTATGTAAAAAGAAGCAAACTCATGCAACAAGATGAAAATGCCTGGAGAGAAGATAAAATGTACCCAAGGAAGATGGTTGGAACAACAAGAGACGAACATCGGGAGGTACAAAAGTCACCGGAAATCGCCCAAGGGAGGAGCGCAGAGAGCAAAGGGTAATTTGAACCGATAAAGGAAACCAAACTCAACTTTGAGGGAGGGATTTATAGGCAAAGCCCTAAATCCTTGACCCTACACGTGTCATCCATATGGGGAATAACATAATTAACTTAAGAAACAAAATAACACATGAATCCTGAAATCAATATGAGGTTCAAATGCAACCATCTGATGGCCTCGAGATTTGCATATGGTGAGATGCTTGACATGACCCATAACTGGCACAGTCACATCCCCTCGGTTACCGAAGCCCATTAAATGCAAAGTCATCATGATGCCTACCCTCGATTAACGTAACCTCAGCAACCAAAAAAGTGAATAGCAATGGTTAAGAACGATTCACATTCCCAAGCCACATGATCTGGGACTCTAGAATGAAGGGGTAGTTGATAGGGAGAAATACCGAGACCCTATAAACCGACCCCAAGTAAGCCTATAAAACCCTGACCCCAAAGAAACTAACTCGGGAAGTCTTCGTTATGAAAACCCGCCGAGGTCCCATTACCATCAAAGCTCCGCAGTGGCAACCCGAGGGACATTAAGGCCACCAAAGAAATGTTTGGTGTTCAACAACTTCTTAACATCGAGGTTTATGGAAAAATACCGAGCTACTCATGCTTCCCTCTAATACCCGACACCTCGAAATCCTTGGGACCACTCCCGGGGCATGACCTGAGCATCCTGACACTAAAAAAAGAGTCGCACCAACGATAGCTATTTAATCTCTAAGAGTCCTTGCGCAATAAGAGAGGTGGAGACCCTACTTTAAGAGAGGTGGAGACCCTACTTTCCATATTTGGAGATAAGAACAATCTGGTAGTCGTTACCAAAAAGAAATACTCTCTACAGCTGCCTTGACAAATTTGAAAAAGAGGCATCACGATTACTAACTAAAAAAAATAGAAAGAACAGGGGGGATGCGGTAAGAAACATGAAAAAAGATAGATAAAATCTCGTTTGATACGCCATGACTCGAGCCTATAAATAAGAGCAACAACCAGCTCACCAGGTACGATAAAAAAATAAAAACCCTAATTAGAGATTTGCGTTCAACCATCTCCCATATCTGACTTGATTGTCGGAGAGCTAGAAACTGGCACTCCACCGATGTCTAGTTCCTTGACTCTCTATTTGTGTTGTGCGGGGACCATTTTGCCAGAGACCTAGGCCCATTGTGCGACCATCTGACTGGTGTTGGAGCGCCCATGGTTCTGACATAATCATACTACAATTGTTCTCTAATGCCTGAATATTTTTCATGAAAAAACGTGCATAAGGCCTACCTTAATATAAAATTTAATATTGAGATCCAATCTATACAACAACAAATACCTTACAATCTTTTCGACCCACAACACTATTTTATTTGAAAGTTCAAATACCATAGCCAAATTTAGCTAACATGAAAATAAGGTTAGTGTTGTCAATAACCAAGCTCAGCTCATTAAAGCTCGGCTCATAAAGGATATTATATATGTATATGATACATATAGATATAGTTTATATATAAGATTAGGTATTCTAAACTTTAAATAAATTTATATGTGTTAGATATAGATTTAGCTTGTTATAATATGGGTTGTTGGGCATATTTCAACCACATGTATATTTAGTTGTAGGATCAGGTTTGATTCATGGGTTACTTTTTATTTTCTATTTTTTAAAATTTTTGGTAAAGGGTTCATGGGTATCAGTCGCCAACCCTTTCCAGGTACAACGAGATATATGCTTTCTCAACTTAGAAAGTTAACTCGTGCGAGCATGGGTGAGTGATATACATATATATATATATATATATAGAGAGAGAGAGAGAGAATAATTGAATAGACAACTCTATTAGATTTTAAATAAAGAGATAAAAATAACAAAATTAAGGATAAAAGAATAAAATGAACAAATAAAAGATATGTTATAATAACAAAAGGAAGTAAAGAGAGTGTTTTGGAACAAATCAAGATTAGATGTGTTGGAAAAAATTATAATAACAAATAATAAAAGAAAAATTAGAAAGCCCTCGTGTGATCATGTTACCTTGAAGCTATCATCAATTAATTTTTTCCAAACTTTAATCCAAATTTTTGAGTAGCAATAGCTTCAGCCTCGAGTGTATGATGTGGAAATTGCCAAGAGAATGGCGGTTGATTCAAACAAGTGTAGGGCTCAAAGAGTAGCAAGAACCATAATTTAAAAAAGAGAATAACACAATAATTCAATTATGTAAATTATAATAATGATGTGAAATTACAAAGTACCCTTACCATGTATGCCATAAAATATGACCTTCCAAATAGTGAATCATTGATTCAAAATGTACCATTGTCCCAAATTTCAGCCAATTCGGATGTGTTTTAATGTGTGAACTTATAGACAAAGATGTTATTTTGTATGTAGAAGGGCTTACACGCACAAACAGTGTATTGTGTGGACAAAACAAGTGTTGAATATACAGAATAGGCCTAGGTCACAGTAAGGACATGATAAGGAAGGAATACAAAGTTGGATTAGGGCGGAAAACATGGATTAGGTTATGGGTAACAGTGGTCTAAAAGACAATAGGTGTAGTGCCGATTTTGGTTTTATAAGATGACATCATATTAGGGGAGGGTCTCAAGATGCCGCAAGACCTGTAAGTGTTAGGTTTTATGTTTTGAAGATTAATATCAGTGAGGCAAATGGGTTTGTGGTTGCCGCAAGTATTGGAGAGGGGATTCCTTTGGTTTGTAATAAAAGGGACAACAAGGAAAGGGAAATTCTCCAGGGGTTGCAGAGATTTAGGACTTTTCTTACTTTTTTTTTAAGGAGACAACAAAGAATTAAGGTTAGGATATGCTTGCAGGAAATTTGTGAGGATAGGGTTAAGTTTTATGGGATGAAAACATAAAAGAAGAGGAGATTGAGATAGTTACAGGTTAAGGATGAAAGCTAGGGCCGTGGGGACGATTCTTGATGAAAGTTCTTAATTTGAATCTTGCAATCGTTGATGATTTTAGGGAAAAAAGCAAGCAATATCTAAAACAAGGAGAAACAACAAGAACTAATGAAAGGAGAAGAGAGGAGAGGGAGAAGAGACAATAGTGAGAAATAAATAGAGTCTCATGAAGGAAAGAAAGAGAATAGAGAGAACTACCTATAGTTCCACTCATGGAGACTACACCAAACCAAAAAATTTCATTCAAAATCTTCTAACTCCTATACAACCTAAGAACCTTGCTGTTTATTGACTCCCCTAATTTCTATTTTGATTTTGACTCTAAAAACCCTATTCTAAAGAGGATTTCGACCAATTCTTATATAAACAATCCTCTAAATTACAAATAACACCCTAAACTACTCTTAATTACAAATAAACCCTCTATGCTGTAAATTCTTAACCAAAACATCCCTAAAACACAACATTAAAACTCGAACTACCAAGACCTATTGGGTCTTTTCCAATATCTAGCATTGGACTTGATCAAGGGCCTCCAAAGAGGATAAGTGGTGTCCAACCACTTGATAGTTGTTGCATCAACTCCCCACTCTTAAAAGAACTCAACTTTCTTGAGTTAAGGTGTGGACCAAGAATCCATCGCCTTTAAAAATGAATGAACCGACAGTCTTCTTTAGCTTAAAGGTCATCACGTCAGGCTCGACACCATCTTCATCTCCCTGTTACGGTGTTGAAAGTGTGAGTGTTATGGAATCCGCAATGTTGGGCTTTCTTGTCTTAAAGCCAAGGTCGTCTAAATAAGATGTGGCACACTTTGCTTTGAAGGAAATCACATAATACTTGATCACAAAACTTTCCCATGGAGTAAGTAAACACACACATCTCAATGATATTCGTGTTGGTGTTGTTTACTCATGCCACTTTGTAAGGAGCTAGATGTGATTCCATCTTCAAGCCTAACTTATTGCAAACAATCCCTTGAGAAGACATTAATGCAACCTTTTCCATTAATCACCATGGATCACAATTTTCCATTACACCTAACTTGTGTTTGAAAGATGTTGTTTATATTCCAGGCCTCATTTGCGTAAATTGCTTATGTGATCAACATTAGACGTAGAACATAAAATGGTAAGTCCTGATCATGATCTTGAAGCTTGTCCTCTAATGCCTTTTGCACCTCAAGGATGATAGCTTGGTGCAGATGATATACTTCTTCCTCTTCTTTGTCCATAGGTTGCTAGAAAGACCAATGACAAGTTGTGGACATTGTGTTGGGTAATGACCACAACCATGGCACTATAACATGGTCTTCTACCCTTTGACATCGACCCTTTCAAGTTTTTGAATATGGGATGAGTGATAGTACGAGCTAGTCTTAAGAAAGCTGAGTGATGCTACTAAACTAAGGTTTACTAGTTATCCTGCCAGTAGGAAATCCACTACCCTGACTAACAAAGTATGGAGAACCCTTAAAGAAGGCTTGTCTGTAAAGGACTCCCTTTAAGTTCTCCTTCCCCTGGTGTACAATGTGAATTACATCATCTAAGCTAAGCAGTCGGCTATAGCATAAACCCATTGCGATATGAGGGTGTAATCCATGCTTGTACATGGCAGTCATGATGTCATCATCGTACTTGAACTTTGATCTGCTGGCCAATTGATAGAATCTGCTCGTGCACTCCTCAACTATCATGTTGCCTTGTCATAACTAAGTAAATTGAAGGTGTTCTCTCTATCTAAAACCTGGTTGCTCAAACCTGCGCTTAAGTATTTCCTTAAAGTCTTCCTAGTTTCTGAATGTGTCCGAGTGTTTATGTTATTTCTTATAATGGTCTAACCATAACTTGATAGTACTCTTCAACTTAGCCTCTAAAATTTTGAGTCTTTTCTTACATAGAAGTTCATGCCAATCAAAGAAACTGGATATTGTGTAACCAGTCAAGGAATATGTCGAGGTTTTACTCACCATTAAAGTGTGACACATCTAGGAGTGTATTCCGAACAAACTCACGCTAGACAGCACTATGATGATGTTCAAATCTATTAGAAAACTCTCTTCATGGAGGATCAAATCTCTCTATGTGCTCTCTCCTAGGAGGTATCACTTCATGCTGAAATTGGTGAAAAGTTTCACTAACTTACAAACTATGAGACTGATTTAGAGAAGGGGTTGAATTATATGCTTCCCTGACTTGAACTGGTGAGGTTTCAACCTCCTATTTCATAGACATGGTTGTTGTAAGTGTTATCAATTGGGCTTGAATAGCTACCAATTGGGCTTCAATAAATCTCATCTCTCCTTGTACACCATCCACCCTTGTTTTCAATTGATTCAATCCCCCTCTTGTATCCTTAAGCCCTTGGCTTTTCTCATCCATCCTTGTAGACAGATTACAATTGGTCACCATGATTAAGATAACAAGTAGGACCCTTTAGCTCTGATACTAATTGATGTCAAAACTGCGAAGAGAAGGGCAGTTGATTCACACAAGTGTAGGGCCTAGACAGTAACAGGAACCGCAATTTCAAAGACCGAATAACACAAGAATCCAATTATGAAAAATCATGGTAGGGTGTGAAATTACCAAAATACCCATGTTAGTACATCGAAGAGTTTTGGCCTTCCACATACTGACCCCTTGGATCATGATGTACCACTGTCCCGAATTTCAGCCAATTTGAACGTGTTGTAATGTGTGAACTTATATAGACAAAGTTGTTGTTTACTATTTATAAGGGTTTAAACAATGTACTAGGTGGACAAAACAAGTGTTGAATATGAATGGCAGGTTTCAGTCGAGAGCGGATTGTATCCGCTCCTCTTATCATCTGCTCCTCTCTACACCCTGTCAGGTGGGGCCTGAAATCCTCTAAGCCACCCCCCTTGTGCGACTTTCGAGTGCCACACAAGGAGGGAATCAATTCAATTTTTGGGATGTCACTTCACCTCCAAAAAGTTAATTGATTCCCCCCCTGTGTGGCCCTTGAGAGTCACACAAGGGGGGTGGCGCAGATGATATCAGCCCCTAATCCCTTTTGTCAGCAGTGTGTGGGCTGTGATGAATGGCTCCAAGTGGGGCTGAACAAAAATTTAGGTAAATGGAGCAAATGTTTTGTCTAGGATTGTATGTCCTACAATGTCGTCTACCATAGGCGGACACGTGATGGTTTTTTTGAATTTGATGCATCTTTTAAATGAAAAGCAAAAGTTCTTTTGAACACTTTTTATCATTTTAAACTGATACATCCCATTTTTATGGGTACGTAATTTTTCATTTGAAAACTATTTTTACAGTCTTAACCCTGGACACCAGCCTTTGTGCATAAAACATGGTAGGACATACAAATTCTTGGATAGATCATTTTTCCCATTAGGAAAAACTAATATATTTTTGGTTGAAAGATCTTTTATTCCCAGATATTTTTGTATTCTCTGATTTTGAACAAAAAAGTAATTGATAATTATTCATATCACAAGATAAAAAATATCATAATAGTGAATTTATATAAATTAATCAATCCATTTTTTTACAACAACCAAAAAAAAAATCAATCCTACAAAAATGTATTTTTGTATGTACATGCATTCCCCTCCATGATATTTCTATTTTTCCAAAAAAAACCCTTGCATCACATAGCTTGGCTTGCAGCCATTATCTAAGTTTTAGCTCAAATATTTTTTGTTCACATGTTTAGCTTGAAACTCAAATTTAATTCATTGCACTAAACAAGTACAAGACAAATTATATTGGGTTTGGTTCAATATAAGCTCGGATTATTTAGATAATTCTATTAAATATGATTAAAAAAATTAATTTAGTAAACCTTAACACCGAGTTTCTTTTTAATTTTAATGATGTTAGATTATGGTATGGGTTGCAAATTTGACTTCAGTAGTTTTATATTACAATTTTTTTTAAAGTGAGGAAAGTTGAATTAGGTTGAATATGAGCCTGGCTATAGCCTTGGAATATTCTTAATAAGCTAAGTTTAAGTATGGTTCATCTCTCATAAGCTAAATCAAGAATCTATTATTGCAGGGATGGGGTCATTTGTCCATTTGGTTTTGTTTACAATATTTGAATTTATCAACTCGTTGGCAAAGATAGAACCACCAAAGTCATTGAGGGTGTCAAATGCATAGGTTGTTTTATATGATACATAATTATGTGGAATATGATTCATGAAGATATTGAAAATTCTAAATTTTGCATTATTATTGATGAGGCATGTGATGAGTCTAAGAAAAAAACAAAATGATTCTTGTTTTAAAATTTATTGACAAATATGATTTTATACAATAATGTTTCTTCGTACTTACTCATGTTAAAGATACATTAACATTAAATCTTAAGGATGAAATATCCATCATTCTTTTATATCATAGTCATAATAATCAAAATATTTGTAGACAAATGATATGATGGTCTAAACGATATGTGTGAACACTTTTATTATACAACTATTGGGCTATAAGATATTTTATTGCATCTTAAATTGTGTTTATAATATTTTTTTGTACTACTATATATAATAGAATAAATATATGTAAAAAAATATATTAATGATCAAAGTTTTAGTTTGGCCCTACCAAAGATAAATTATTGGCTCTGCCACTGCATATATCAATAATTTTTTTTTCTGGTTGCAGCAGAAAATCTGTTCATATCATCTTCTACAATCTACAGGTTAAACAGTAAACAAGGCAACTGCTTAAACATAAATACTAGTGATGCCCCCTTCTCCATTTACTCCTATATGATACTTTTCATCTCTCTAAACATATGGATGATAAAAACCAGCTGTTCGTGCATCATTCATAAATTTACCAAAAAGGAAATAAAACTTAATTATATTCAAGCTGTATAATTTTCACTTCCAATATTGAAACCAAAAGATCAAGTACATCAGCCAACGTTCATCTCGATTCATTGCAGGGAATATTTGGAGTAAAATCGAGACCCATCCTTAGATTCAAATGCAAAATCGAAAGATTGGATCGGAGAACCAAAGCTTTAACACTTCGATAGCTTAGCCAACGATGACGGCATTGATGGTTTGATGATTTCTTCGAACCTAGACACTTATCATTGACTCCAGCAGACATTGCCACCAAACCCTAGCTTCCCCATACTTAGGTTATGATTACCTAAACATAAAGAAGAAAGAGAGAACTCTCAAGCACTCTTGGTTTTTGAACATCCCTTCTAGAATTTCAATATCCTAAAAGGTTGATATACGATGGATTACAAACATGATTTCTCCATCTTCACTTTTCTATTTGGTACTCTCTTCTTTTTATTTTTTATGATGATATATTTGGCTCGAGACAATAAACCAAACAGTCCAACCAACTTGGGTTGTTCATGACCCAACCGCTATTATTGATCCGATGGGCAAATTCAATATGTACCACCAATACTGACCGAGGGTAAATAACATCACCAGATACATGTATTGGCCGAACTGCGAGAATGCTCGAGGCCATGGCAGACTTAGTTCCATGAATGCTAATTGAGAGCCAGAAGTCAGCTTGAGCGCCAAACTACCTACCAAGACCAGACCCCTAACTGACCTTCATTGAGGGAGAAAGGCAGTCGTGAATGAAGGACGACTGAGAGTCATGATAGATGTTGTGTCGTCACGTATAATCCATGTCCACGTTCTTCTAACAAACTTGAGGAATAATCCTGACACAAAATCATGCCACCGTACGAAATCCACTGTCACGATCTCATAACAAATCATGACAGATACCTATAAAATGAGGAGGACTCGCCTTGAGGGAGGTGTGTAAAAAAGGGGAAAACTAGAAAATTAATCTGAAAAACAAATAACTGACTTGATTGTCGGAGAGGTGGAGGCTGGCGCCACAACAACGCTCCTCACCGTTTGTTTGTAGGTGAATCCGGTTTGGAGCTCTTGGAGGAGGGCGACCAGAGGACCATATGGGTGGACCTATTCATGGCTCCATCAGTTGGCACCATCTGTAGGAATCAGAAAACACTTTCTGGAAGGATAAATGTCACATGGTCGATACTTGGTCCAAAACAATGGAAGCTTGCTGAAATGCCTCATCCACAAACAACCAAAGTAGAAGATATGCAAAAACGACCAGGATTGCTGCCTTAGAGCAACAAATATTGAACCTAAACCAAAGAGTTCAACTGATCATGCAACAAAACATGGGAAGAGCATCGACTTTCCGATGACAAGTAGTGGCATAGAGAAGCTCACCCAGAATATGAGGGATGGTGGGATAATGAATGGGAAAGACATGCCGATAGTCACAGTCCCAATAACCTCTCACCCCCAAATGTCAAGGATGCTGGTGTAAGGAGTCTCGTGACTTAGCAAGAAGAACAAATGCAGAAGATGCAGAGCCAATTAGATGGTATGATGGAAACTATGAAGGAAAATTCCCCCTCTATTGTTTAGTCATTAATCCATAAAACTGATCTCCCTTTCTCTCTGATGATTATGTCCTGCACGATTCCTCAGAAATTCAGAATCCCCCAGATGAAGAGTTTCGATGGGAGTCGAGACCCTTTTGATCACCTTGAAACGTACAAGACACTGATTCTCCTGCACGACTATTTTGATGGGACAATGTGTATAGCTTTTCTCGCAACTTTAAAGGGCTTGACGGGATGATTCGTCATTGAAATGGCTCGAGAAGCTCAAGACCCCTCCCGAGAAAAGCTCATAAAGTATTATCGATTTCACTGAGACAACAAGCATAACATAAAAGACTGCTTCAACCTTAAAGAGAAGATAAAGGTGCTTATTAAACAAGGTCATTTACTCCATTTTTGTCGTTGGCCACTCTTAGAGCCACCCAAAGATGGACATGGGGCTCTCGTGCGATAAAAGCCCATAATTCGAGTACCTACGAGAAATTAAAGTTATAGATGGAGGACTAGGAAGGGGTGGAGAGTCGAACTCAACTTGAAAATCCCATTCTCAGAAGTTAAAGGCCCTGAGGCTAGAAGAGGCCCCTAAAAATTCCTTAGACTGACAAGAAAGATATCATATTCACTGAGACAAACTCCCATAGAATACAACATCCCCTTGATGATGCTCTGGTGGTCACTCTAATCATATCCAATCATCGAACTTGAAGGGTACTCATAGATAACGGGAGTTCAGTCAACATCCTGTATTTATCTGCCTTCAAGCAAATAGGGGTTGGAAAAGTAAGCTCCGACGGACTCAACACCCCTGGTAGGGTTTGCCAGGGGTAAGTTATATCCCATAGGGATAGTCACACTGCCCATCACAGTCGGGACTAGCCCCCGACAGGTGACCAAAGCTACAGACTTCTTGGTAGTGGATTGTCCCTTAGCCTACAATGCCATTATCGGGGGGTTGATGTTGAATCAAGTGAAGGATATAACTTCAACCTATCACTTGTTGATGCATTTTCTGACCAAGGAGTTGGAGAAGTGAAAGGCAACCAAGCGACCGCCCGTGAATGTTATATTGCCTCCCTACGGGGCAAAGGGTCGAAGGAAGCCCTCACTATCGATGATCTAGAGAGCAGAGAGGACTCTTAGCAAGAATAAACATGACCTATAGAAAAGCTGAAAGAATTAGGTATTGTACCTGAGAAATCGGAACGAGTTGTACAGGTCGGGCAAAAGCTTCCAAAGGAGCTAAAGCTCCAATTGCAAGAACTCCTTGCTAAGCATAAAGGCGCCTTTGCATGGACCCATGCCAACATGCCCGAGATTGATCCGAGGGTGATGACCCACATGTTGAGTGTTGATCCTACTGTGAAGCTAATTTGATAGAAAAAAAAGACTTTTATAGCTGATAGAAACCAAGCTATTACTGAGGAAGTTAGAAAATTGTTGATGGTAAGGTACATTAGAGAGGTCACTTACCTTGACTGGATAACCATGTAGTCTTGGTCAAGAAGAGCAATGAGAAATGGAGGATGTGTGTTGACTTCACCGACCTCAATAAGGCGTGTCTTAAAATGGTTTCCTCCTTCCCATAATAGACTCGTTGGTTGACTTTACCTTAGGGCATGCCTTGTTCAGCTTCATGGATGCCTTCTCGGCATATAACCAGATTTGGATGCAGGAAGACGACAAAGAGAAAACATCATTCAAAACCGATAGATGAACGTATTGTTACAAGGTCATGCTGTTCAGGTTGAAGACTGTAGGAGCCACTTATCAAAGGTTAGTAAATCGAGTGTTCGAGGCCCAAATAAGAAAGAATGTGGAAGTGTATGTAGACGGCATGCTAATAAAGAGTCTAGAGGTAGAAAAACATATTGACGACTTAAAGGAGACCCTCGACACACTGGAAAAGTATCGAATGAAGCTCAACCTAGTTAAGTGCGCCTTTCAGGTGTCGATAGGAATGTTCTTGGGCTTCATGGTCTCCCATAGAGGGATTGAGGTCAATTTCGATAAAGTTAAAGCCATCATGGACATGAATCCCTCATGCACGGCTAATGAGATACAACGACTAGCAGGACAAGTAACAACATTGAGTCGATTTATCTCCTGGTCCACCTACAGGTATCTTCCTTTTTTTCATCTCTTGAAGAAAGCATTTGAATGGACTAAGAGTGTGACCAAGCATTTTAGAGCCTGAAAGAACATTTGACAGACTTACCTTGTCTCAGTCAAACCATACTAGGGGAGAGTTTATACTATACTTCATTATAACAAAAAAACCCTTCTGCAGTGTTTAAAAAACGTTGCATATAACAACAATATGTAGTATTTTTCAAGCGCTGTTCAGAGGTTCGTTGCAAAAAGTCGTAGACTTTATGCAGCGTTTTGACAGAGATTCGTTGCGAAAAATCGTAGATTTTATGCAACTTTTTCAAAATGCTGCATAAAATACTTTACACAACACTTTAAAAATGTTGCATAAAGTGAACCTTAACGTTGCATAAAGTTAAATCGATATGTAAGCTACTTTACACAGTGTTTTAAAAACGCTGTCAAAGAACACTGTGTCTACCACTTTTTACAGCGTTTTATGTGTAAAGTGTTTTTTTTTTTAAATTTACCTCCCCTCTTCTCTTCCTAGCATTTGACCTGACATTTTCTAACTTAACAACTAAGAAAATTTCCAAAAAGATCAACGCCAATCTGAACTCACAGTATATAAATCCAAACACTACTAGGTATGTTCAAAAATAATATATCCTAACAACAATAAAGAATCTTTCAAGTAAAATTTAAACAACTCAGCAACAATATCAAAACAAGCATAACCCCATAAGTTATCAACAAGTTCAACAAGCATTGATGATAAACCCTTGTTGAGGATCAATGCATCACACAGATTTCAATGTTATATCACAACTTAAAGAAATAGGCATGTGGTACAGAACCAACCAAATGTATCTACAGATGTAATAAACTAGTGTGATGGGAAGAGCTATTAACATCCCAAATATAACTAATTATCAGAACTTATATCAAATTATCCATCAAAGTATGCAAATGGTGATGGGTTTACTAGACAAGTCATGTTGCAAATGGTGATAGCTTTGTCAGATAAGTCACTTGCCTTTATCCTGAATGACAAAAACCAAGTAAAGCATCAAAATCTCATTATCTATTAAATGTTCTAAAGGAAAAGAGCAATTCAAGGCATAAACTAGTATTGTTCATGAAATTATATAGACAATTATTTCTATGTTCAATAGGTTAATGAGACATTAATGTCAACAGGTTAATGATGCATTAATGTTGGGGTTACAGTAGGGTTTCAAGGGAATAAATATAGGCAGATTAAATATATGAAAGATACAAAAACATGGTATAAACTGGGCTAGTTTAAATCAATCTGATTTGGGGATATCAGCTATTAAAATCACTTAGTAAATAGCCTAACCTGAGAAGCAATTAATGAATCAATCATGTTTATTGTGGGGTTTTAAAAAGGTTGTGAGGCCTCCCTCTCTCCCCTACTACCTTTACCACTCAAACCTTTTAAGTTTCTCTTACTAGCCAATTTCTTTGTTATCTTCAAGGCCATGTTGCAAGCAACCATGTCTAATTCAACTTCTTTGTCTGATGAAGCTAATGTTTCTTCTGGTACTAGAGTTCAAGATTTCAGTAGCTTAAATCTCATGTTCTCAACCATTTCTCCTCAGTTGCAATAGAAGATAAAAAAGAAAAGAAATCTCCGTAGAAACCCAGGTAAGTTTTTTTTTCATCTTCACAAATTTCTTTAAGATTATGTGAAGTTTTCTTCTGATCTTAATCTCTCTGTGTGTTTCTCTTTAGGTGGTTTCAGACCTAGATGCTGAAGTGATTGCTTTATACCCAAAAACTCTAATGGCTACCAATAGATTTATATGTGAGATCTGTAACAATGGTTTCTAGAGAGATCAGAACCTTCAGCTTCATAGAAGAGACCATAACCTTCCATGGAGTTGAGGCAGAGAACTAGTGAAGAGATAAGGAAGAGAGTTTATGTGTGCCCAGAGTCCTCATGTGTTCATCACCACCCTTTAAGGCTTTAGGTGATCTCACAGGAATCAAGAAATACTTATGTAGAAAACATGGGGAAAAGACATGGAAGTGTGAGAAATGCTCAAAGAGATATGCAGTTCAATTAGATTGGAAGGCTTATTCAAAGACCTGCGGAACAAGAGAATATATATGTGACTGTGGAACCCTTTTCTCCTGGTAAACTTTTTTTTTTTGGTTTTT
The DNA here is from genome assembly GCA_025762735.1 of Platanus orientalis. Lineage (NCBI taxonomy): Eukaryota > Viridiplantae > Streptophyta > Magnoliopsida > Proteales > Platanaceae > Platanus > Platanus orientalis. The sequence continues at coordinate 2,351 of JAOXJP010020410.1, read as the reverse complement.
TTTATAATTAAAATGTTCTTTTGGGTTTGTCTATCTGTCTGTTTGTCTCTTAAGGTCTGTCTTTTAAGGTCCCAATTGTCCCTTCTATTATCAGTATTATATCTCTTAGCTCTTCACCTCTTTGGACTCAAATGGGCCTCTGATATAAGGTATGGGTTTTTTTTGTTGAAAGTAGGAAGTCTCATTTTTTTAGGAGGGTCTTTATTTTTTTGTTTAAGTGGACTTTGTTTTTGGGTTTGTTCTTACACAAGAGAGGCAAGGTTGCATGGAATATAACTGAAACTTAAATGCATTGACAAGTTGCATGAAAGTGGACACCATTAAATACAAGTATCAGTTATTGACAAGAGAAAGTGAAAAAAAAAAAAACTCTCTTAGCTTGCAACATTTAAACCCAGTTCAAGACTAAGAGACAGAAAAAATTGGAAAATATATGTAAACTTTCTTCTAATGTACCACTTGTGATTTAATGGCTAATTTGAGTCTTTCTCTTGTTTTAATTTATAACTCTTGATGTCTATATAACCTCATTTTTTGGTAATAATATAACTTCACTGGTTGAGTAAATTTTAAGTCCATCCATCTTTTAGTACATACCCATTTCCATGCACGACTGTCTTTTCCTTTTCCAATTTTCTTTTCTTGATTTTCCTTTGGGTACTTAGACAATAAAGTGTCTGCAATCTTTAGAGAAATGATGAACCTTTGTTGCTAGGTATGAACATGGTGAGAATTCACTTAGTAAATAGCCTAAACTGAGGCAAACAGTGGACTGATTCTTTTAGCAATGAAGAAAAACAAGGGGAATAGAAGTCTGATTTCATTGGGTTTCTTAGGATGGAAACTAGGTTGTTAAAAGGATTAATTTCAGAGGGTTATAGTAGCTAAGGGCTTGTGTTAGTTGTAGCTGCAGATTATATATCAATAAAGGTTGGGATTTTCTAATAGAAAGTGCATTAGGAATTAATCCTTGATGTTGCTGCAATCAACAGCTATGGGGTTTTGGTTCAGATCACATAAACAACAACAAAATTGCTTTCAAAGGGAACCATAGGCCAGGGTTGATATTCAATGGGGGTATGTTTCCTTGAAAGAAACAATAGGGAGACTAAGTGAGAGAGGGCTGTAGGTCAGGGGAGGTGGTATTCTTAGGTTCTTAAAGAGGAAACAATAATTACTCAATACTGATTCCTGGAGGAGGACAAGGGGGGAAACAATTATGTTACTTATTCTAAGAGCATTTTTATATGAACCATTTGCCAGTTTGTCCTTTAAAGTGTTACAAAGTATTAGTGCTACTTCTTTTCCCTTCTTCATATACATAGCATGAGGAAAATGAAAGTACTGAAAAAAAATCTATTTACAAAAGTATTTAAGGCAGACCTCTTTCTCCAAAAAAAAAAAAAAAAATTCTTTTGAGTATGTAATATATCATGTGACAAGGTTATTAGCAATCTATAATTATGGAACTACTTCTGAAATTTCAACTCCATGGATCATGCTCATCATACTTTTTTTGTTCTTTTAATATTGAGTTTATCTACAGAAAATGGCATTGTTGCATGAGTCAATTAGATAAACATAACTAAATAAACAAAAATTAACTCATAATAGGTTTTATATTTCAATTGGGACGCCAGAGATGGTTCAATTCCCCTAGCCATAGAAATAGAGACCTGTTTATCAAGTCTAATTGAACACAATGCAAGTTCAAAAAAATTTTAAAAAAATTGATCCCTTGGACAATTTGGGTTAAGTACCCACATGCCATTCAAGGTTTGGACTAGTACCCCCACAGGTTATTTCTTGCCCAGTTCCATTGGTCTCTGCACATTTCCTCTATACAATATTTTACCCTATAAAAACTGGAAATTTAGCCTTTAGTAAGAGCCAACAAATCAGATCCATATATAGAATGTATGAGGAACCATGAATCAGCTATGATATTCCTTTTACTATGGTCTAAAGCCAATGATTACTTCCCACTAATATCTGTAAACTATGGTGTAAATGCCAATGGAATGATTAAAAGCTTGATGGGTTCCACCTAGACGACCTCTCATGTCAATCTATAATCAATCAAACTATCCACCATACATTCTTTAAGGTTGTGAAAACAAAAGCTCCAAGGAATTAAAAGCTTGGAAGGATTTTTTTATTTTTCAACTTAAAACATACTAAGCTTGGTTTAAAACATTCACAGATTTTCCATAACTATAAAAACATATATAATTTGCAAGATCAGGGTTATATGTGAAATATTTAAAAAGAGAGAATTACCTATATTATCTGTTGTAAAAAGTTTCCGAAGGGCAGCTATGTGACCATCAGCTAAGTCCATAACATGGATG